>QFDD01120402.1:0-14870 GCA_006871305.1 Vachellia collinsii
TTTTTTTTTTTTCAATATGGGGAGGGGGTGGGGGGCGTTTTGGGTGAGAGAAGGGAGATATTTTTTTTAATATCCCCCAAACTCGTTCAAGAGCTAAACGAGTTTGGGGGAATATTTTAAAAAAAAAATTATATGTTCCCAAACTCATTCAGGTGGTGAACGAGTTTGGGGATATTGTACTGAACTTGTTCTTTAAGTAAACAAGTTCAGTACAATTTTAATCTCGTTTTTCATGTGAACGAGTTTGACTGTAATATATGGGTAAATTTTTTTAGAAGTGTAGCATTTGGGGATATATTTTTACTATTTACAGATTAAGGGTACAAAAGCCAAGGGTTGCATGAAGGAGTCAGTACAAAAGCAGCCTTAACAATGGATTCTGCCAAAAGCTCCGTTTTCTGATAATGCATTCCGCAAAACAATATTTCCAAACACTTAAAAAAATGGAAACATGATTTTATCATTTAGAATGCATGCTAAACACCCAAACGTGGTTGCCAAACACTCTCAATGCTTTGTGATATTAACAACTCAACTAATCAAAATGACATATGACGTATTGTTTGTTTGTATAAGTGTTGAGAAATTACATTTACGTATACTAAGATAAATTTTTTTTCACATATTTAACTTTTAAACTATGAAACATGTTGTAAAAGTAGTTTTCACCGTTAATCCAATTGAAAATGATATTAAAATTATTCTTATAAAGGAAAATCATTATAAACGATAATTTCTTCTCTGTATTTTTTAATTTAAAAAAAAGCCCATAGAAAAATCCAAATTGCTCACGAAATGGTTGACGCACGAAAAAAACAATGAGAGGAGTCTCAAAAAGTTGACGTCTGACGAACGCAGTGAAAGCTACTTAACCAGACGTCCCAGTGATGACGTTGAATTGAATAGTCAAGAAACTGGTCCCGATTTGTTTGATGATTTTGCTTTATTTTTTAAAAAAGAAAAACTATCCCTAATTTTGGACCACGAAATTTCGGACAGACTTGCATGTGACTAGCCCCATTTCTGCCTGCGCCAAAAAACAATAAAAAAAATGGAGCCTTTTTTTTTTTGGACCATAACTCCACTCTCATGTTTTTGGTTACCCATGTCTCCAAAGATATACGGCGGCGAAGCATTGTTCGATTGTTACATTTTAATAGAAATAAAAGAGAATTACTATAAAGTTCAATATAAAAGAATTAATATCAGAAAGGTCCCATTGACAACTTAAGCAGCTACAAATGACAATTCAAGTTATTCGCATTGACAACTTCTTAAAACCTGTCTGATATTAATTCTCTTGCATGTGACTTTATAGTAATTTCCCTTATAAATAATCACTACGTCAAGTAAGCACTTCCCCCGAAGGATAAATTTTGGAAAGCAGAATTATTACAAAATGATTCCCACGTTAAATCTTATTATTTAAAAATACTCGAGTGATATAGAAAAAAAAACAAGAAGAAGAAGCGCGCTGTGTAAATAATTAAACTAGTAATAATCTTTCCAAGAATGAGATTCCCGATTGGAAATATCGTGATTAGTTTAGTAATGGACCCGCAATTTCACATTAATTCCCCGAGATTATTCTGCGAGGATGAAATTGGCGAAAAAATACAAAAGAACAAAAAAAAAAAAGCGGTAATTTTGTTGAACCTGGAGTGCTAAGAAGAAGCACAGAGATCTAACGAGGGTCTCGTTTTAGTAAACCAACAGGGACTCGCATTATTTCGACCGCCTCACCCTAAATTCTACACCTGTCCCGATCTCCATCGTTGAATCGATTCTTGTCCTTTCCTAATCACCATCCTGAGCCTTCCCAGTTTCTCACTCCTTTTCTCCAACACGATTGATTGGTTTTGTTGCAAGCTTCCCTTCCCTTTCTTCGGAATTCAGCAAGCTCTTTTTACAACAAGGTCTCTCACGGCGCACTTTAACGCATTCGCTTTCGGTATCTTGTCTATACCATTCGTAAATTTAGTTTTCTGCCAAATGCTCTGAGAATTTCGGATTTCGGCTCTTATTTCTCTCCCTGAATCGGTCGTTCTTGGAGGAATCTCTGACAGGAGGAACGTGGAACTTAGTTCCATAAGCTACTTGATCGAACTCTCTGTCTGTTAAATATATTTCAGATCCTCTCTGTTTGTTAAATGATTGGTACGTATTTGGCTACTTGTCTATTTTGCGCGCTTTTGTATGAAAATCAAACTGAAAATTATTTCTCTGCAGATTTTGTTTCAACCTGCTTCATTAATCAAATTTAGTTTGATATCACTTCATTTTTTCATTCTTGAGATGGTTAGGAAACTCTGTTGTGGTGCAGAGTTTGATTTTCATCTTTTTTATATTTATTTTTTGTTTTGTGCTGGTCCCTATATCCTGCTTGATCGCCTAGAGGAACAGGGGAACTTATTTGAGATACGTTATAAAACATAGTTGTTACTGAAGTTACTGAGTTTGCTCCGTTGTGTCAAGCTGTTTGAGCATAATATATATATGAATTGAACTAAGATTTTTTTTTTTTGGGGGGGGGGGGACAGAGAGAGAGAGAGAGATAGTTTTTTTCCTTATATTAGTTCAGATCCTTGGCTTAGGTCTTTGGTTTTATGGAAGCTAACTGGCTGATCGGGTGATCGCGCTCCTTAACTGATAACGTCGTCAATTAGCACTGCGCTGGACAATCTGATCTTTGTTATAGTGTATTGGCTTTAGCTATCTGCTTGTTAAATAGCCCGTAGCTGCCCGCTGTTAGTCTTTTAGGCATATCCTTACAGCTGAGCATTGATTAATTTGATTGCCAAGTTGTGTTACGCATGATAAGCTCATTTACGTTTGAATCCGTCTAAGCTCTGACAATGTAAACAATGTAAAATTGTTGAGTACTTAACGTCAGATGTTTATGCTATCATCCAGGGGTTTAATCGTTGCATGTTTATGTTTCTGAACTATTTAATAATATGAAAATTGGCAACATTTTCCAAACATTTCTCTTGCTAGCCGCTTGCCTTTGTTTTGGTCATGCGTGCCTGAACAGACGATCCACTGTTTAAGCTGATAAATTACACCACGCTGTATCTGTTTCCTGATAGAAATTAATGTAATGATTAAACATTAATTATTGAATTATGATTTTGATTTACTAGCCATTAGAACAATTTCATCTGAAAAAAATTCAGGATTAAAATTTGAGGTAAACCCGTTGTTTCATATCTATGAGTTTAATTTCTATATATAATATATCTTTACTTGAAAAAGCAGGGTGGTTGATGTTTTGAAATCATTTCCTGTAACGAGTTGCTCGGGTTTACTTAATTCTTTCTTGATATCATGGAAGCAAGTTGGCCTCTTGCTATTGAAATTTAGTCCAGTTCTTGTATAACATAACATATATACAGACATCGGCAGGCTATTCTGAAACTTTTAGAATCTGCTGATATAGGAAGCAGGCAGGTCATCTTTTGGCATGTGGGGTCGTCATTGTGAGATTTCATCCATGACTATGTACAAACGTGCATCTTCAAGGGATAATACAAACATGATAGACATGGAAGAAAACTCAGGTACTGGGCTTAGTTATACAATGCATAATGTGTGCTCACACACACAAACATATATGGATTTATTCTGTATTATTGTGGAACTTAAAATCTACCTTAATACTTCCCTCTGGAACTGTTTCCTGCTTGCGAATCTACATTTGTTTTTCCAGTAGAATCCTTTATGGTTTCGTCCTTTAGAGTAAATGACAAACAAATCAATCTTGATAGGGTTCTAGCTTTTGTTAACGTACAAGTTGCTCCCCTTTCTGATTTTGATAATCTGCTATTGTTTGGAGCTTAAAATGAAAATTAATAGATGGAGTTCAGAATAGCAGGGGACACTTGAGAAACATGGCATAATTTAATGATTCAATGCTAACTCTGATAAATCTTCAGGTATGGAAGTTGATTACTAGTTTTACTGTTTTTCCCTGCATAATAGCTCTTGTAGATAATAGCCTGGACAAGGAAAGTTCTAACCCTTCGTGGAAGCTTGCTTTGCCTCATGTACTCGTGGCAACTATTTCTTCATTCTTATTCGGATACCATCTTGGGTTGGTATTTTCTCCTTTACATTATCCTCTCTTGGTTTCTTAGCATTGATTGAAAATTTAGTTAGAGCTTCAAATTTGGTTATACTTTCTTCGCCTATTCAGAGTAGTTAATGAACCACTTGAGAGTATTTCTGCGGATCTTGGCTTTAGTGGGAACACATTGGCAGAAGGTGACAAAATATTCTAACCCCCTCCTTATCATTTGATTGTTTCCAGTGCTTTTGACTATGATTTCAATTAAATTATAATTAGTTTTTTGTTTCAAATTAAGGTCTGGTGGTGAGTATATGTCTTGGCGGTGCTTTGTTTGGATGTCTGTTCAGCGGCTGGATTGCTGATGGAGTGGGCCGTCGCAAAGCATTCCAGTTATGTTCCTTGCCAATGATAATTGGTGCTTCTATGAGGTTGTACTTCTAGAACTAAGTTATGTTGTGTAATTAACTCAATTGTCACATGGGAAATGTGGATCATTTCTTCCCCTATGTGCTTTTATCTTTCTTGTAGTATTTTCCTCATTCATTCCTGATATGCCAAAATGAATTCCATATTCATCTCTGTATTTATAGTTTAGGTGGATGGTTTATATCTTTTCGCAAAATACATTTTGTGCATAAAGTAAGCTTGTTGATTTTATTTATATTTATTGGCAAAAAAAAAAAGATTTTATTTATATTTACATACTGTAGCCAACAGTATATTATTGTTCTTATTCAATGCATTGGTGTAATCTGAGTCCGTTTTGATTGATTGATTTTCTAGGTTTTGATTATTTGTAAAAGGTTTGTAAGTAGGCTACTCCTGAATGCAGGATGTATTATTCTCGTGTCCTTTATGTGATTGTGTTCCATTTTCATTCTTTGGCTTCCTGTACCATGATGAGCTTCATGGTTTCAAACTTTGGTCTTTACTTATTATTATGACACATGTTAAATTTGTTTTAGAGAAAGAATTTATGCTTTAAGCCTATCCTATTTGTGTAATGGGATAACGTATTTTTTGTTATACTACAATACAGTTCCCATGTTATTTAAGGTACTTTCTTTTTTAGCCATTAGGTTGTTCACCATTTCCTGGCACCCTATTTGGTATTTCTCTGTGACATCAAGCGACCAATTTTTTCCTCTACATTTTATAGCATGAGTTCATATGGTTAATACTTTGATGGGAAAAATCTTGTGTTTTCAGTGCGGTAACAAACAACTTGTTTGGCATGCTTGTTGGAAGATTATTTGTTGGCACTGGCTTGGGCCTCGGTCCCCCTGTTGCTTCTCTGTACATAGCAGAGGTTTGCCAATGGCTGCATCTTTTTCTAATTGACTAGGATGAAAATTTTCTTGTTCATTGATGTACTAATTAATCTCTTCATATGTTCTTAATAGGTTTCTCCTGCCTATGTACGGGGTACATATGGAGCCTTCATCCAAATTGCAACATGTCTTGGTTTAATGGGTGCTTTATTTATTGGAATTCCAGTCAAAGAAATATCGGGATGGTATGAAAAATGTTCAATTTACTTTGCCTATCCTTTGCAGCTGATATATTTAAGATATGACCCCATCATTTCTTGCTCAGGTGGCGGGTTTGCTTCTGGGTATCAATCATTCCAGCTGCTATACTTGCGCTTGCTATGTTTTTTTGCGCAGAGTCTCCGCATTGGTTATACAAGGTGAGGACCTTATGTTTTTTTTTTTTCCGGAGATTTTATCAGTGTTATTTGTAACATAGCATTGCCTTTTTTGTCCTGATCATTGGAATTTCTATATTCATTATGCTAATAGTTTGTTGGTGTTCCCTTTCATTGTCATTGTTTCTCTTTTACTTTCCATTTTAGCTGATAACTTGTTTTTATTACAATAATTGAATGATTGGATACTCTAGCACACAAAGCCTAGAGAATTAGGTTATCAAGTTTTCATGGTATTCTTACCTACAATGTTAGTGTGGATCAATTCATGGCCTGTTTCTTTTTAGCGGTTATAATCGTGATTTAAAATGGATCAGAATCATGCTGCAAATAGTTCTACTTCTGCTATACTATTTTCCTATTTATCGGTTATTGATTCAGGCACCTTTTGCATCCTGCCCTCCCTATAGATAGTACCCCTGTTGGAATCAGTTTGGGATGTGATGGATTACTTTAGGAGTTTGATCAGCGACTTGTCTGATTTTCTTCAAGTCTTGGTAGATGTAATTCCATTTTTCAAGATACTTGTAAGTTCTTATTGATTAGCAAGGATGATGAGACAGCTATTTCTAGATTCCAATGATGAATGTTCATCCATCTGACAGGATTGCTATAACTATTTTATATTTCTTGGGTATAGAACTATATATCATTGGACTTCAACCAGTGGCTAATGTGCTGGTGCTTACAGTTTGTGAGTTTATTTCAAGGAGCTGTAGTTGACATGAACTCATGAATGATAGGCTGACACCTCTATTCATCTCCACCATTGTATCTTCTTCTGTGGCACCTCCAATGGTGGAGATGATTTATCCCCTTCGGCTTCCAGTTTATTTTTGATCAAATATCCTCACTGGGATGGCTTGCCCCTTCAGAGTATATTTTTCCCAATTCTGTGGTCTTTACCTCATAAAATTAACTTCGACTGTTAAAAAAAAAAGATCTAGAAAATATTTCTCTAGTAGATTATGGCAGTACTCTGAAGGAAAGAGAATGTAATTCTGCAGGATTCACCTGTACATTCTTCTTTCACTGCCATCATAGATTAAAAGGAAGGGTATTTAAGGAGAACCGGTGCCTTTCTTAATAAATAACTTATTTACCTAACTCTTTTAATCCATGTGAATTGATTAACTAGCTTCTACATTTATGGCGGGTGGGAGTATTTGGCAGGAATATTTTTCGTATAAGGCTAGATATTGCTGACAAAAAAAAAAAAGGCTAGATGTTGATAATTCCTCTTTTGTGATTTAGCAAGGAAGAACTACTGAAGCAGAAGCTGAGTTTGAGAAGCTTCTAGGAGGATCAGAAGCAAAATTTGCAATTGCAGAGTTATCCAAAGCAGATAGAGGAGATGACACTGATAGTGTGAAGCTCTCAGAATTGCTAGTGGGTCGCCACTTTAGAGGTATATGCTCTTACTGTTTCTTTCTCTGGCGTCTCTGAGGACTTGACCCTCATTGTTCTCCTGTCCCTGTTTCTTTCATGTAGCAAAAGTTCTCTGTTATTCACGGATTTGTTTTGCAGTTGTTTTTATTGGATCAACCCTATTTGCTTTACAACAGCTATCTGGTATAAATGCTGTCTTTTATTTCTCTTCAACTGTTTTTAAAAGTGTTGGAGTGCCATCAAGCCTTGCAAATGTCTGCATAGGAGTTGCTAATTTGTCAGGTACAGGTTCACCTTTTTGGTTTGCAGCTTAGGTATCTGGAATTATCAACTTATTTGGTTCTTGCATGCCTATATTTATTCTTCTAACTTCAGGATCTATCATATCAATGGTTTTAATGGATAAGCTAGGAAGGAAGGTGCTTCTTTTTTGGAGTTTCTTTGGCATGGTAAGTATAGTTCAAAACAAATTAATAAACAACTTTTATCACTGATGGTAAAGGTGGCTATCAGATGTGGGAGAAAAATATCAGATTCAGTGTGGGAGTTTCTATATGAACTAGTACTCGGGTACAACATGACAAAACAGAGGAGCATATCCCCTTTTGGTTTCACATGTTACAATATATATTTAAAAAACTTAAGTTGGTCTCTAATCAAGAAATTTGTTTGTATATGTGTATTGCTCAGGCAATTTCAATGGTCGTTCAAGCCACAGCAGCGAGTTCACTTGTATCAGACCTGGGGAAATTGTACTTATCTGTTGGTGGCATGTTAATGTAAGTCTCTTTAA
This sequence comes from Vachellia collinsii, assembly GCA_006871305.1. Taxonomy (NCBI): domain Eukaryota; kingdom Viridiplantae; phylum Streptophyta; class Magnoliopsida; order Fabales; family Fabaceae; genus Vachellia; species Vachellia collinsii. The sequence continues at coordinate 7,960 of QFDD01120402.1, forward strand.
CTTAGAAGATGGATTTTGTATAGTTACGACCATGCTGGTAATGATGGGTAAAAGTAAATCATAAAATCATATATTATGTAGTAACATGTGGGATGCTTTTACTTCATGCAGGTTTGTCTTAACATTTGCACTTGGGGCTGGTCCTGTCCCAGGTCTCCTCCTGCCAGAAATTTTTCCCAGCCGTATTAGAGCCAAGGCAATGGCAGTCTGTATGTCTGTGCATTGGGTAATTTTCTTTTGAAAATTTAAACGTTTTCCTATTACATGCTGTGTTGAGTCACCCTTCAGTCTGGGTGAAATTGGCAGTCCTCATTTTGGGTTGACTGATTTTATAATCTAGCTGAGGAACTTCGCAAGATGATGCCCATTAATTAAAACTTAGAATGGTCACCCGTGCCTTAGCAAACTACAGAAATTGTATTTATTTCTGGTCCAGTAGTGACTGATAAGAAGCAAACTTAACTGGTTTATAGAATTTTCTCTCATCATGTTCATTTTCGGATTTTGTGCAGGTCATAAATTTCTTTGTTGGATTGCTATTCTTGCGTTTGCTCCAGCAACTTGGTCCACAGTTGCTTTACTCTATCTTCGCTACCTTTTGCATGATGGCAGTAGTTTTTGTGAAGAGAAATGTGGTAGAAACCAAAGGAAAGTCACTTCACGAAATTGAGATTGCGCTTCTTCCGCAGGACTAGAGGATCTTAGTGCACTGAAACCGAGTTCTGCATATTTGATCTATGAGCAGTCCTTGTTTTGTCCGCCTTGATAGGACAAGAAGCTCGAGTCAGGAATTATGCACAGCTTCCCTGACATTTATTTAGTAGCTTGGTTGGGGATTGAGTCTAGGTGTTCCATAGGCGGTTGAAAACATCTCTCAAGGATCCCCATTCTGGTTCGAAATATTTGATGCTTTAGGTTGATGCTGAGGAGGATTTCATGTATCCAATTAATCAATCAAATGTATTGTACGGTAATATTAAAAACATCTTTGTGTGACCCAAAAGAAAAAGATCAATAACATGCTGATGAAAAGGTTGTTTGCGTGTAACCCATGCGGAGCAAATGAAAAGAATAGAAGAATTTTCACTTGGGCAAAATTCCACTCATCTTCCTCCATAAAGAAGATGGCGCGCCCAAGTAGAGGGCACCATGGTTGGTTTAATTTGTGGTTTACGCGCTTCTAGTGTGTGAGAATGCATCATAGCTAATAATGCTTTTGGACTGTTACTGATATTTACAGTTCATTCGGGCCGTATGCCAAGTCTCACGCAATGTCAAAACGAGAACAAATCCTGCCTAAAAGCTGTATAAATCAGTTGTGTTTATTCATCTAAATTAGAAAAAAAAATTATACGCAGGGTCCTAAAGCACGCGCAAAATCCATGTCATCAGATCTGGAAATGTCACAATAGGTTGCGCTATGAAGATTTCAAACGATGCATGCATTCAATAGATTATTAAGAAACAAAATATTCCCACCTAAGAACAAATCAAGAACACGGATCCACATACAAAATGCTCAACGCTCACTGTCCACTTCCTTTCATGTTTTGAATGTCTAATGAAGAAATCAAAATAACTTTAACAAGTATTATCAGATGGAGATGCATGCTCTATTACTTCACATCCAGAAACATCCCCCGAGGTAAAAATCACATCGAATTTCTCAAAAACTTTCACTTGACATCCGTAGATTTTACATGCCACATTCAACAAAGAAAAAACCAGCCAAACGACAATAATGGCTGCAACCATTTCAAAACCAGAATGCACCTTGAATTCTTTGAAACTCAGGGAAATTGTATAGAGAAACCAGTACCAGTTCTGATGACATTCACAGAGCTGAAGTCATCAAAATCAGATGAACCCAGATCATTAAGATTATGGCACCTACCACTAGAGTTGTCATCGTGTGTAGTTCTTGTCAAAGGAACCCGCAGCTCAGAAATAGGCAGAGGAAGAGGTTCTTCACTAAAATACTTGTCTTGGAGAAGCTCCATTGCCGTAGCTCTTCTAGCTGGATCATAACAAACCAGTTTCTTCACTAGAGAGACTTCATCAGCAGATCGGTTGGGCAGGCGGCCTTCAATTCCTGGAGGGTTCTCCAACTTAGTGAACGAGATCTTTTCATAATCAGGAAGCTTGGAACAGCCAGCCCAAACTTCCTCATTGAGGTTACCTAAAACGTCAATAATTCTGCTGAGCTGATCGATATCACCTGTCCCAGGAAATAAGGGCTCCAGAGTTAGGAGCTCTGCAAAGATGCAGCCCAATGACCAGAGATCAATCTCTAACCCATAGTCATCTGATCCATAAAGCAGTTCAGGAGACCTGTACCATCGGGTTCCAACGCATGATGTGAGACAATCTTCTCCATTGTCTCTGACATCCGCTTCATAAGTAAACGAACTCTTCATAAAATCATCTTCTATGTCACTTATTGTGCAAGTTGCAAGACAAGATGTATTTCCATCCTGGAAGTTCGTATCCTTATCCATGTCATCTGTGGAGCTCTTAGTTTTCATCTCTTCTAATACTCTAAAATATTCATCTTGAGTTACGGTTCCCTGTTCTTGGTTTCCATCGCCTTCTTGGTTTTGGTCGTGTGTCTGAGGAAATAATTCAGGATGCTGAAGAGAGCTCTCACGATTTGAAAAATCGACTTCATAACGTGGTGGGTTTTCGTCCATAGAATGAAACCCGGGCTCCATAAGTATCCTAGCCTGTAAATGGAATGAAGTAAAACAATTCACTCCTGAAGGTAAAAGCCAAGATAGATACGAATTTGTTTCAGATTGCAGTCTTAAGCGAAAATGAAACACTTTGATGAGGCAGTTGATGCCAGAGAGATTATCAAGCAGACAACAATCGATCCTAAAATAAAATATATTGATTGTTCTATGTGCAACCACACACACAAAGTAAGTTTCGTAACGCTGTAGCAACAAAATTTCAATAATCTATAAGCCGGCGATCAACCGCTTCTCAGGAGAACGAAAAATAGATCGCAAGGCTGATAGCTTGTAACCATAGTATTGGGACAAGTAACCAAATTGACGAGAGGGACCTGTACTTTTTATCAAAACGGTAAAGCGATCTGACAAGAACATATTATTTCAAGTTCTATCCAACAAGTTACCTGTCCAAAATCAGCCAACTTCAGCACGCCATCCTCCGAAATCAACAAATTACTGGGCTTCAAATCTCGATGCATGATCATATTAGAGTGGCACGCATCGACGCCGCAAAGAATCTGGATCATCCACTGCTTAATCTCCCCAACGCTTACACCCGCACCCTCCCTCTTGGCCTCTTTGATGACCGTCAACAAATCAGTTCTCAAAAACTCGAGGACGAGGACGGCGTCCTCGTCCTCGCGCCAGAAGTACTCGTGCAGGACGACGACGTTAGGGGACCCCTGGAGGATCTGCAAGGCCTCGATTTCTCGCATGGCAGATTGGTAATCGTGAACTTCTTTGAGGGCGACAATGAGGTCATCGGAGAGACGACGGCCTTTGTAGACATCGGAGTAAGCTCCAGAACCGACCCGTTCCATGATTTGGTACTTGGCGAGAATCTCAGCTCGGGTGTAGATGCTCCAGCTCTTGGGAGGAGGGTCCATGTCCGACATCGGAGTTACAGAGACAGCAACGGGTCCTCAAGAATTGTTCAGTGACTCAGTCTCTTGGGGGAAGACGATGACGACGGGACTCGCTCAGCTGCAATGGTCACTCCTTGGATTTGGAGGTATAAGCGAAACGAAACAGGATTTAATTGTACTTATTTAATTAAATTGCTCTCTCCCTCTCTCCCGGGAGAATTACGTTGACACCATGTGTGTATATATATATATATATGATATTATAATTAAATAATCCTTATTTATTATCAAATTCTGTCATATTAATGTATTAATAATTCCATAGAAGTCAAAAATAATTACACAATTTTATAAAACTATTTAATCATAAAACCTGTTTGATAGAACTTGTCTTCATTTTTCTTTTCTTTGCCGGGATCCTTCGTTTACTTTGACATTTTCAGTTGTTTGGATAGATTATTCATTTAATTAATAGTAAAACAATGGATCATAATCAGAAGGAATAGATTTAAAAACTAATTTGTTCAAGATGAATTTTTTCCCAAAAGGTCATGTGAGTTGGGTTCAACAAACTATGAACTCAGAGAGAGAGAGAGAGAGCTTACGTACAAGAAGAAAATTTTGTTAAGGTTTGATTGAGTTTTATAATGTATATATTTTAAAATATTTTTATATATATATTATTAGAATACCCATAAATCAGATAAATTAATTTAAAAATAATAATAAATATATTAATTTATTTAACTCTTTAAATTTTTCAAAGAAATCAATTAGAGTTTATATTGATGATGGGAGGAAGTATTAACTAGTTCAAGAGGGAAAAAAAAAAACTAATTCTACTCCGAAAAGAAGCAACAAGCAAAATTGACCACTGTATCGCAAACAGCCAGTAAAATTACATAAAAATTGTTGGCAGTAAGATGAGTATAGTAGCAGAATCGACACTGGAAATAGGTGAGAAAATAATCACATCCACTTTCTTCTCTCTTCCAACCAACTAATTTTCAAAAGACAAGAATATAAATAAATCATGTGAAAAAGGGGAGGGGGCATGTTTCATTTTCTGTGGCCTAGCGTCTTAAAACTGGATAGCAACACTCATTCAGAAGATGAAGGTGGAAGGGTAATTCATTTCACTTGGAAATTAGTGGCACATGCTCTCTGCAATGAATCCCCAACTAACCCTAAACGGCTCTTCCCCCTACATCTCTCAATCTCATGTTCCTTCTTGCCTTCATCATCATCATCATCATCATACATGGACCACTTTTTGTGTAAATCACATGCACGAATTATCTGAAATTCAATACTATTAATTAAGTTATATCTAAATATTATCATACCTGATTAGAAGCAAATCTTCTAACATGATTCTGTTTCTGTAATATTTAAACTTTTGACATTTCTTCAGATGAATCAAACTCCTTTTACTCCATCCAACCATTGTTTATGAGTTTGTTTGGGAAGTAACAAAACCTTGATTTCACAGAATCCGAGGTAAGTATATGAGAGAGTTTTGTTTCGACTTGCGTGAAATTGATTTTGGGAATTGATTCCCAAACAAGCTTGCACCGCCTACTTCATAGGAGTGTTTCGTCTGCATCCTACCATTTATGTTCCATTCTTTGTTTCATGGGATACATAAAATCTTGGCAATGGAAGGGGAAAAACCCAAAAAAAAAAAAAAAAAAAAAAAAATCCTTCCCAAGATTTGAAATCAAAAGTAAGAACAAGACTGATATTGGAAATCAAACCCTCAACAACTTCAAGGATTGCCATGTGAGTTATAATATTGGTGATTTATAATCTTAAAGTTTAACTCAACAGATAGTATCCAAGTGAACTTCATTACAGCTAGCACAACAATAGGACCATTTAACAACAGTTAAAATCCAAATTTATGACACTCACATGATATAATTGACAGATTTTGAATTCACCATTTAAAGAAATGTTAATGTGAGTGAAAAAGTTGGTCCTCTTAGGTTAGGTTCCTTAATTGGCCAGGGGAACCTGTTAACAGACGGTGAAATTTCCACAGATCTTCACTGATAAGAGAGGAAAGCAAATGAGCCATCTCTATATCATTTTCTCTAGAAAACTTTCTAGTGAATAATGAAGCAAATAAAAAGGCTTTACTTAGTTAAACGTGTTAATAAACATACAATGCTGAACAGTAATAGTACTAATAATAATAATTAACTAGAGAATGAATCATTCCCTACACCAATAGTAAGTCTGAAATGAATGGACCACCTGATATACTATCATCTTACAGAAGACACAATACAAGTCATAAGGATACATTCAATTATGTAATCAAATGTCAGGAGCAAGGCAACTTCCATATCAAAAGTAGGTTGGCAAATCGTAATTGATGCTTTTGATGTGTATTAATATGCTGCACAGCTTCCACACACAAAACTTCTGGCAATCACCAAACACAACTCGTTAGCATTTCTGTTCGTAAACTTCGTGGGTATGGGAAGAGATAGTTGTAGAACACTAAGAAGACATGGGAATTTTCGTTTTGCAGATCAAACATTCATGAATTACTAACTAGTGAAAATCACTAGTAGATCTGTCACTGATCGAGTTTGAAGCTTCCAAACATTCTTTCCCCATATAATTAATGATTGCTTCCATCAGTAATCAGAGTATTAAAGGAAGGAGTTAAGATGAGTATCCAGCAACCATTGCTAAATGTTACTCTTTGCAGTCTTTAATATAAGAGCTTAATAACTAATTTACAGATATTAAGAAAATTAATTAAATTGTTTATTTGTAACAAATGCATATTGGTTTTTCTAAAATGCCCTTTTAATCATGTGTACTATGACCACCCCTTTACCTAGGAGACAAAATGGATTGAGATTTTATATTTAGAACCAAAGTAAATCTTTTATCTAATTCTTAAATTTAGGACTGGAGGTAGTAAAAGTAATAATTTTAAGTAAACAAGCGATGCTGAGAAAACAAAGTCAGGAACTTACGCTAATGAGCAACCAGACCTTCGATGCCTTTTCTTCCTTTCCATTTCCTGTCTCCTTGGAGGTTGGAGAATAACCTTAATTGCAGTATCAAACACTGCTTTGACATTCTGAACCATGAAAAATGCATCATTATCAACAGCTTTCTGTCATATAATGTACTGCACATACATTTGCACAACCAACCGATACTCCATGAAATATCTAAATTCCCAAACCTGTTGAGTCTTTGAACTGCACTCGATATAAGCCGCTGCGCCTATTTGTTTCCTCAGTTCTTCCCCCTGTTGGCATCAAATGATGACCAGCGAATCAGC
>QFDD01120403.1:0-19771 GCA_006871305.1 Vachellia collinsii
CTCCAAGGGTTAAATTCTAACAGTCCTAGACATGAAAGAAAGTACTCAATGATGAAGCAAGCATCAATTAGAATCATGCTTACAAAATCATCACTCTCCATCGGTACGGTGTCTGAATAACAACGTTGAGTTTCATCTTCCCAACCTTTTAGTGCTTTTACATAATCCTCCAACAATATCTCCTGTGACCTCTTTAGGAAGTCATTGAGGCACCATAGTTTGACCTCTTCCATTGATTCCAATCTCTTATCTCCATGGTGAAATGGACCAATTGAAACTGCAGTAGGGGCGTAGGCATCTTCATTCACTTTCCGAATTTTTGGCGGCACTTTGTATATGCAACATTTTGATGCTAAGGGACGCTCCAAAGACTTTATAGCTTCTAATTTGGCTTTCAAGGAGCTTAATAAATCAGGTTTTTGTTCACTTTTGCTGTCTAACATCTCCATTTTCTTACAATCCTTTGACGGACCTGCAACACATTCAAGAATGCCAAGTGATGATAGGAATTTAACCCTATGATATTCTCTTCAGCCATAGCAAAATTTCACCAACAAATTTAGCTTCAATTGGGTAATTAAGTGCTTGTCTTACACCTCAGAAGAGCTTAAGTCTTGCTATTAATGTAAATATCTCATTAGTGGGGTTTTATTAAATTCAAATTACTTTGCAATGCTTGCCGAACAAAAGTAATGTAAGCATTTCATCCGATATACCCGATATACCCGATATACCAAACATCCTTTTAAAGCTCATTTTCGATCTTATTCTCACTCCTATTCCTTCAAAATCCATTCCTATGTACCAATGCGGCCTAAAGATCTTACTGTTCTGAGGTTCATCCTAACTTTAATAAGTCTCTTGTACAACCAAAGCTTTCAGTTTTCAAAAAAATAAAATGAACATTTTCTGCAGAAAGATTTTGTGATGACCTTCATCTTCCTTTAATGAATAACTCCCTGATCTTAGACAAGACTAGCAGAGCCGCTTATGCTTCTAAAGCTATACTTTGTTTTATCATTTGCTCTACATTTTTCATTATCTCGTGAAAAAATCATCGTTTTGGGTGTCCAAATCTTATCTTTAAGCCAGAGAGTTATAGAACAATATAAAAATGAGAGATTCAGAATTAGCATTACTAAGTTTAGTTGCAGATATTACACTAAGAGATATCTGAGAGAGCGAGAGAGATAATTGACCTGAATAGTTGAATGATGCAGCCATGAAACTGAAGAAAATAACAGATATCGCCGATCGGAAACACAAGATCTTAATTCCACTGCGAAACTCGCAAAGTGGTTTTTAGGCCTTCTGCACGAGATACAAACACACACGCATAAATATATATATATTTATATTGGTCAATTCAGTCAACTCAAGCCAAGTCTCTGGAGATATATTGATATAATACAATAATGATACATCAATCCTTTTATTTTCGATGACACATGGCACAGTACTTTTTATTTATTTTGATTTGATTGGGCTTCCTAGTCTTAGGTAGGACGAATTTCAATCCAAATGAGGACTAATAAAATATAATAAAGCGATCACGCGAACTCAACTTCTTGTTTAAAGCTCAAATTTTCTAATATTTATTTATTTTAAATTTTTGCAAATGGTTATCAATAAAATAGTTTAAAAACCTATTCCAACTTTTTGGCACCAAACCCTAAAACTAGGAAGATAAATCTAAAGGCAACAACTGACAAATCACATGTCTCCCATTGATGTTTCGATTATACCAATGTTTATTTATTTGTTTGTTTCTCTTTGACATGTCACGTGATCCCTTATTATTCACATATATCGCTTAAATGTTTCATATGATTACTTGTATATAACCCTATAAGCGAAATATTTCAATTTATTTATTAATCTAATTGATGCAGAAGACTAATCACTGACTGCAAGCATTGATTTAAAAATCATCTAATCTTAGGTATAAGACATTTTCAATATGTTTCATTAGACAAAAAATCTTAAATCCCATTAATTCTGTATTAAAATTTAATAAATTTTCGATTTTACCCCCATTTAGTATATATTATATTCTTATAAGAACAAAGTCCATACAATAATAAATAAAAAGTAAAATTGTATATTCATGTAATTTTAATGATGTTGATTATAAGTAGAACAAAAACAATTACCCCTTCGATTCTTTTTATAAGATCCAAATTTTCAAATTACTTTGATCATATTTATAAGATCCATTTTAAAGTTGTCTCAACATTAAATGTAATTTTATAAATTTACTCCAAATTAATTTTATTCTCTCTTTATATCTTTTTTTCTACACATTCTCTTTCACCTTTTAAATAAAGGTATATTTGGGAAAAAAAAAGTTTTACATTCATTATATTACACCCCTACACAATCCAACCCAATCTAGATTGCTTAATCAACACGTGGCAGTTATTCTAAGCGTGGGAGTCCTGACATTTATAAAACATTCTTTTTTTCTAATTTATTTAGATTGGACATTTTTAAAAAAAAATTTGAACTTTTAAAACAACTTTTATACAAAATTGTTTTATTTTTTTCAATTAAATCCAAAGTGTCAAATTTGATCATGAGTCATTATTATATAAATGTAGTTTAAAAACAGTTTTTTCTTTAAATAAAAACCATTATCTAAATTCTTTAACCTTTATTGGTTCCCGTCATAGATAACACTTACATGAATCTTGTGGGGAGACATCCCTCACAATTTATACAAAATATATACATAATCATTTAAACTATTAAGGTTTATATAAAAAATAAATCCTTAAACTACTAATTTAACCAAAATAATTATATATGCAATTTCTTCCTTCTTCCTGCTCCTTATCCTTTCTTTTTACCTTCTATACCTCTTTAATCATCACTTCCTTGCCTCTTGAATTACTCACCATAGTTGTATTTATTTGAAAAGGAGGCTGAGATTTAAAAAATCCCCGTATAAGCCACATGTTATCAAATAGTTGTATATATAATTTATAATCATGTAAAAACAAGTTACATGTTCATACGGCATTAAAACACACCATGAGATCTCACCTCCACAGCTTTGCAGACACACACACACATAGTGCAATAATTCACGTCATAAGGTCCCACCTCAACAACTTTGAAAACATAGGGCAATAATTTACGGTATGAGGTTCCACTTCAACAACTTTGCACATCACATAGCTATGGACAAATAACATATTGCATAACACAATTACATGTACTCTTATCTGAATATTGCTTAACCACTAAGTATTTGAATAACAACTCCTCCTTAGAACTAGGCATTCTGTAAAGCTTGCAAAGTAAATACACGTACTCTTTTCACGAGTATCGCTCTGTTAAGAGCATACAATCATTCTTTAACAGAATTGATTGATCAGTATGACCCAGTATGCATAAAAAATATGGGACAAATGAGCATGTAAGAGTAAATATATAATAATAAGATAAAAAAGGGTTTATAACTGTCTCCTTTTAATTCCGGTTACCTTCCTCGATATTTCCTTTTCCAGTATTCTTTTGGGTGCTCAAACATATATCAAATTCTATGTTTATCGAGCTTCATTTAGCTTCACTTTCTCTCATATCCCCACTTTTACCCATTTACTTTATTTAATCTTCTTTATTCCCATTCAAGGGTATTTTCTTTATCCAATCATAAAAGAAATAAATCATTACCTCTGTTATTAATTTCTTCTCATTTATGCTCTCATCTAAATTATCATTTTTCTTAACTTTTGTATTTTTCAACAAATTTATAAAAATCATAACTTAATCCACATAATTTCAAATGTGATGATTCAAACTTCTACATGAAGCTTTATGTATCCTTAATCAAGGAAAATACCATTTACTCATTATAATCAACCCATGTTCTCAAATCAACGCTCCAAAGTTGCTGGTTGTTAAGCAACTTTTACAGCTTTTCAAATTTCAAAACCAAATCTTATTGGTTTATAACTTACAGTTTACTTGTCCAAATAATACATTCTAGTACTCATTTTAAACCTTATTATGAGAATTATTTGCATACCAAATTTTATAGTTAATAAAGAGCATTTGACTATTTAAAAATATGTTCAAAGAAACCTATCCAAAATGAGAGTTTAATTGCTTTTAATTCAACAATCTTAACACTACAAATTTTCCAACTTTAATCAAATCAACTTCCCTCTCAAATTTACTAAAACAGTAACATTAGTTTGGTCCAATTTCTCTAAACCACAATTAACTTCACCACATATTGATTTAAAGAATCTTTAAACAATTCTTTAACTATCAAATGTTCTCCAAGAATATTAATCACATTCTCAATACAACAATAATCTCAACAACAATCCTTCCAGTCCTTTTTGAAGCTTATTGCTTAAGCATCACGAAAGCATCAAGCTTTTTCCTTCAAACTTAACTTCACAAACTTCAGTTTATATACATATACATACATACATATATATATAGACACGCTCACACATGCACATACATTTTTATATGTGCATACCATGATACCATTGAAGCTTTAAACAAGACTAAGCAGTGGCACACTTCGCACAGAATCTGCTCCAGCAAAAACGCAGTTGCAACCTAACATGCAACCTCATTTGACAACTTTTAAATACTCCCATTTACCAACAATCTGAGCAACCGAGCTGTTTCTTTTTCTTTCATTTTTTTTTTTTCAAAACCGAAAGGAAGCAATATGCACGCCCCTAATCACCATTTCACAAACTCGATCAGGAGCTCAATTCTATAGCTCAAACATTTATTAGCCCCTTTAATCCACTGAACCCAGAGCCCTGTTTTTGGTTCCACAAACCCAGCAGCAATTTCAGCAGGCAAACCCATTTTGCAGCATTTGAACAACATAGTATCACTTTAAACCACAAAATCCTAATTGTTTTGGCCAAAATTCGAAAATAAGATGGGTCCTCTAAGCATGAACAGTGACCCACGAACCTGAGCTTCAAAGTAAAGATCAAATAACTAACATACATTGCTTGATTCAACTACCAAAAGCTTCAATCTTGTTTCTTAAGTGATTTAATCGGTGAAAATCACCAAATTACCTCTGATTTCTCAACTTTAATCTCTCCCCAAGAACCTAAAATGATAGAGATTGAAGAACTGAGGGTAGGAGGAGGTCCAGGACTCGCCTGAATCAGAATCCGTGCTTGCAAGTGTCGCCGGAGCCTTTCTCCGGTGAGATTCACAACGTCGTTCTCTCACCCTCTCCCTCTCTCCCTCTCTCTCTCTGCTGTCTCTGGTTCACGCGACGGAAGAAGATGAAGAATGAGTGTTTAAATGGTAGCCACGTGAATGTGATGTGTAGGTCGATCAAATTACAATTTTGCCCTCCACACACTTTTCTTTTTGCATGCTTGTCCTCTTTTCTTTCTTTCTTTTTTTTTTATATACAATAATAAATCTTTTATTCCAATAATCAGATTTCTCCTAAAATTGAAATAATTATTCTCATAAATTTTGAACAATTTACTTATTTTTTTTCAAAGATATATAAAATGCTTTTAGATTTAAAATTTATTCATACTAGTCTAAAAATTTTATAATTGAGTTTTTAAAACCTTGATTACATTTCATAACACATTCATCAAATTTTAGAATATTGTTACATATTACATATTTATTACTTCGAATTAATTCCAGGCTTCCAACTGATTTCTTAAACCATGCAATTTAATTAATTATTTGAATTTTATAAAGAGGACTGGATTTAGCATCTCGTTGCCTCGGGTAGAGCATTTAAATACTATTCCCAGTTGCCTGCTATTATTCCTTATCCTTGAGCCAATTAAGCAATTATCTCAACAACTACTCAAATCATATCAAATGAGTTATCTCTTAAAATTAGTTAAAAGTAATAAATATTTAAGAGATACACTTTTTTAAATATATCTTTATTTATAAAAATTATGAGTGGAAGGGAAAATAAATGGGGAAAATATGAAAAAGAATGAGTAGAAAAAAACTAGAAAAGATACATGATTAATTAAAGGTAAAAATAGAAAAAATACAATAAATTTTTGGATAAAACAAAGTTGTTGATTATATAGGATCAAGTTTATGAAAAAGAATGATATTTATAAATATGATTGAAGAGAGTATATATTAACTGATGGAGGTTGCGATTTATTGGCTTAATTTCGTCGAAAAGGAACCACGTGCTCGTGCGAGACTAATTAAGTATTCACTTTATATAAATACCAAAAATCCAACACTCAAAATAGAAAACGATAACGTCGGAAAACGTAAACGTCTCTTTCACCATGCTTGTTCCTCTAAACTACAATCAGATTCAACAAAACTGTGTATGTGTGTGTACATACTTACTCGTCCTTGGGATTATATTACTAGTTAATTCCACGACTTGCGACATTCATGGTGATTCGACCAGCGAAGAGTGTTGGTCAAATTGCTCTTACTTGCCTCCAACATTTTGAACCGCTTCCAATCTCGGAGAACGGCCTTAAGGTCGGCGATCTTGGCGCTGATGCTCCGGCAACAGTTGGCATGTACGGTGGTGACTGCTCTAAAGTCCTTACTATTCTGACAGAACCCACTGAAGTAAAGAGTGTCCATGAACCTAACCCTAACTCCCAACTGCCTAGTTACGCCACGTCTTATGAGATGTTGAAGCACGTCTTGTTCCTTTTGACTTGTGGAATTGTCCTTCTTGTTGTACCATGTTTCAAACAATGAAATGGTCCTGTTGTTCGATCGAACCAAGAAGAATCCTGTGTTGATATCATTTCTTTCCGACCGAGCATCTCCGAGGTACCTGTCGGTGCTTATCTGTAGGTCCTCGCTAGTGTCGTTGCTAAGTCTAGTGAATGGGTTTCTTAGCCACATCAGATCAATATCCTGCACCATTAACTTCTCATTAACCAATGAAGGATATATTTCCCCAAATATTACATTGGAACATTCAGATTTGATTTTTAACTGTTTAGATTTGATTTTTGTAAAATTAGCAATCTTTTTATAAAAACAAATCATTATTTAAAAATGTGATAGTTAATAAATTAATTTTATTTTATATTTTATATCTATTAAAATAAATTTTTACATAAAATTAAAAAAAAACATATCTAAACTATCAAAATTAAATTTGAATGGTTCATATCTAATACATTAGAAAAGTCTATCATTTTTTGTGAACACCCTTCTGGATTTTTCCATTGTAACAAAATGAGAAGTTAGGTAAATTTATTTGAAAGGAATGATAGATATATGGGATAAAATATGTTGAGATATTATATTTTAAACCAAATAAGACATAACTAGCTCTTTCATTAACGAAAAGTGATACATTTTAGTATAGATCAACATGTACATAATGAGTTTTTGGGGGTATTTAGTGATTTTATCCATAAATTCCTTTAATTATATAAGTATTATGTGGAAAGACTGTTTTATTTTTTAAATTGGTATAGTATTAATTAATTATCTGTAAAAATGAAAACTTCTTTATTTTATAATAAATTTGATCAAAAAAGTAATTTATAATAAATTTGTAGTACATATTACTTCAATACATTTTTTTCAAATAAAAACTTATTTATATGTCTGACGTGGACTTTTTTCAATTTATTTATAATTATGAAAAACAAAGCCAATTATAAAAAAATCTCTAATAAATCTAGACAAAACAAAAAACAAAAAAAGTAACGTACTGTGAAGACCAAGTTGTATCCTCGTTTTAGAACCTGCAAGAGAAAGAGAGTTCTTCTCCACATCATCTTGATGAAATCAGCGGACATGAACAATTTCTCGCCGGCAAAATCAACACCGTCGGTTTCCAATCTAAAGCAGTTTAACCGGAGAAACCGGCACCGGTCATACGCGGTCTGGTCCACGGCGACAACCAGAAGGTGGTCAACCAAAGACCTCGTGCCTTCTCCCAGCCAGAAGCTGCTCAGAAATAGGTCAAACATGGTGGTGATACTGCCATTAACGTCTTGTTCTGCATAAGCCTTGTTTATGAACGCCACTATTACAGTCTTGTCCTCCGTTGATGCTTTGGCTAAAGCAGATTCAATGGTGCTCTACACAGTAAAGCCAGACGGGAAAAAAGAACAAAGTATAAGGTTAAAAAGGAGAGGATTTATAGTTTGATTGATGATTCTGAAGAATTATATCTTGAACTTACTGTGTCTGATGGTGATTTCTGTATCACAAAGGGACTAAGGAAAGAAGACCGTAAGAAGATTCCGATCAAGAATAGCAGCACGATGGCGAAATTCGCATATTGCTGTTTGACATTATTATCCATCTATGGGATGGCCTGTGTGTATATAACGATATATATATATATATGCTGATATTTCTTCCGAGAATTGCAGAGAATTCGCTTTGGCTGTATAAGGGGAAGAGAACTAGTTTGAATGGGAATTATACAGATATATTATATATACATACATATATAAATCGTGGTGGTTTCGGACGGAGAATGGTCATGGAATGGAGGTGACGTGAATAAACAAAAGTTTCATTTGCCAATGTGGGTCCCACTAAACCCACTAAGTCGCTCTAACATTATTGGAAAACTTTTCCTACAACCTTATTCTCCTCCTTTTAATTAACCCATCAATTTATGCAGTCCTAAACGTTTATGAGTTAGATTTAAAAATTTACCGGTATCAATGCATGTTTTTAAACTTAAAAAAACACTTACAAATGTATTTCCGTCGTCTACCAATGATGTTCTAACATTAAAAGTTGGATTTAAACTAACAGTCTTGTAAGCTGTGAATCAAATTCTTACTAACTGAACTAATATTTATTTTCAAATCCATCAATGATTTTTAATCTAACAATATAATAATTCAACAAAATTTAATTGACCACAAAAAAAAAGGCTCATCAAAGGTTAGCTCCCTCACAAATTGGCATTTGTTTTCACAAGCAAGGTTGAATGGATTGAATCTCGTAAGATAATATCAAATATTATTCCTCTGACATTAATTATAAGAGTTAATTAAAAGTTAAATATTAACCATAAATATCATACCTCTATCCATAATATTTCTAAGGTTCACCATCCAAAAAAACAAAGCTCTTTTACTTATAAATTAATATATATAATTTAAGATTATACAAGTAGTATTTTAAAGAGATCGAGTGATATTTATTATAATAAAATAATTTATATAATTTACTTAATCTATCTAAATTAATTAATTAGCTTTTACATGTTCGGCCAGAGAGGAATATATAATTATACAGAATATAAAAAAAAATGTGGTCATAGTGTCCTTCAATTAATGGCCTACCTTTCGGAGAACATGGACCATATACTTGGAATATTGAAGAAATCAACTCGGAATTGAGGTAGCAAAGACTTTTGAGGAAGACTTTAAATGTCTAAAATGGACCAGATTCAATTCAAGTACATGAAACTATTTTCGCATAAATTTAATGGAAAATTTGAATTATCTTTTTATATGTTATATTACAATTACAATTTTCTATATCCCCATTTGCCAAATTTTTTTTTTCAAGTATTTAGCCATACTTTTTCCGTGTTCACGAAGCCAAGACTAATTTCACAACGAGTCACTTGAACTCAGTGGATTTGCATTAATTGAAAATTTGCCCTCTTCTTCCTCTATTTTCATAACATCCCAAAATTTGAATTGTTTGATCCTTTTTCTAAGATTCTGTTTGAAGTTGTCTCAACATTAATGTGTTTTTTTTTTTTTACCTATTTTGCTTTTGATCAATTGTATTCTCTCTCCTCATGTTTTTTTTATACATTTTCTTTCATTCTCTTACCATTCATAAGGGCATATTTAGAAAAAAATTAATTTTCTCTGTAATGATTGTAAATTAAAGTATACTTTTGATTTTTTTAGTTTTAAATTTAAAAAGTGAACTTTTATTTTTTTATGTTTATAAAATATTTTGAATTTTAATTATTTAAACTAATTATTTTTATATTATAAAATTTAACCATATTATTTTTCAGAATTTAATTTTTCCATGTTAAATGAACTAACGACAATTAAAGTGAATGATTACCAGTGTTCTTTTTTTAAATTAATGAACTACAATTAACTTTGATATAAAATAAATGATCAAAAATATATTTTAATCTATTTATTATTTTTAATTAATTTTAAACAATCTTTTAAATTGTATAATTTGCAAGGAATTAAAAATCAAATCAGATCAGAAATAGGTGAACCGATCATCATCTGATTGGGTTTAAAGATGAAGTAGTGAGGGGATTGAATTGGATCAAACTAGTCAATTCACTGTTAACCCGATCAGTCCGCTGATTGATCGGATTGGATCTTTGTAGCGAAATGAAACCACACTGTTTGAATGCTTTAAAAAAAAAAAAACCATCGCCTGAACAGTGATGCTTCAGATCCGCTGTCAATCTCACACTCGCTTCTCGCCTGGTCCGTCGCCCTCCTTCCTCATCCTCCCCACTCGCATCTCTGTTGTTGTCGCGTCACCTGCTGTCGCCGTCGCCTTGCTCTACTGTTGCCGTTGACTCCTTTGATGTTGTCGTTGCCTCGCTCTGCTGTTGCTGTCAGCCTGGCTATGCTCGCCTCACCTGCTGTTGTTGTGGCCTCGCCTACTGTTTTCGTTTTAATGGATAGATGGATATAAATTATGGATCGGATGGATGAATTCCACTTGTGTGGTTCGTGAAGCCGGTGAATCACTGTCCACTACTCCCTCCCTCCATATGCACGTAGCCCACTGTACTCTTTCTAGCACCAACTGTCCAAGTCTACTGCTTAGGCTTTATTTGCATTCATTGAGTTTGGAAAAGTTTTCTTCATCTGTCCTTCATGAATCTCAACTAATTTTTACAAATTTAAATTAGAGTAAAATCATAAAAATTAATTAAAGTAATGTATTTTAATGTTAAAAATGTTATATTTTAATGTTATCAATTAAATGTTGTTATTTTACTATAATCGATTTAACTTTGGGTTAACCATAATCTAACCTTTAATCCTTAATCACTATCTTAATCAGTTCAATACACAATCCAATTTTCTGAACTTAGATAATTTCGTTAAAAGAACTGGTGCGGATAGAGGGCACGGGGCTCCCCAGCTTGGTAGGGGTGTTATGCAGCGTAGTGGAATGTGGACATGACTTTTTTGTTTTTTGTTTTTGGGGTAATTAATAGGGAAAATTGGGGAAAAATCATCATTGAAGAATTAATTGTAAAATGGGACCTGTTCAGTTGCACATGTGGAAGCTTAGTTGCACACGTGGAAGCTGAGTTGCATATATGGAAGCTCAGTTGCACATAACGTGGAAGCTCAGTTGCATATTGTGGAAGCTCAGATGCATCTGTGTAGAAGGTCCCATTTTGCAATTAATTCTCTAATGGAGGATTTTCTACCAATTTTCCCTAATTAATATGCCAGGACTCTTGGAGAGTGCATGCCACGTCAGTATTTATTGTGGAGGTGATTTTAATCTATTTATTATTTATAACTACTTTTAATCATTTAAACAGTATAATTTAAAATAATATTACAGACTATATAATTTGAATGTAAACTTTTTTGTTTTATGTTTCACATTAAATTATTAATTATTATTTTTTAATGTGTGTTTATACCATATAGGAAAAAGAAAAGCCACATCCAAAGTGAAGAAAAACAACTGCAAAATAGGAATATTTGTCAATGGTTTTTGTGGTCCCATGGTATGAAAGTTTTTCGGTAAAGAAGAGGTTGGGTGCTCCTCCTTTTGTCAGTAGTTTTGTGATTTCGTGGTATGAAAGTTTTTTTTTTTGTAAGATTTTTATTTAAACAAAGGAACTTACGTTATAGAGGAAAATTTGGAAGCTATTTGGATCGCAATTTGAAGCAAAAACAGCTTGCTCTTACACATTAACGTATATATAATCAAAGAAATAGAGACTGTAATTGGGTCTAACGTAAGAAGTTAATCTCACTGCAATGTTGTGAACAAATGTTTGATTAATATAGAAAAAGTACCTACATTTAGTATCAAACAGTAACTCAAACAAATACCTTGTGTTTAGCAACAAAAACTGAGACAAATTTAATCCAAGACTGCGTTCATACATATAAGCCAGAATCACTTCACAACGTAACCATCACTCAAGTTTGAACTAATGTTCACCATATCTCGCGGAAAGAATCAAATCTTTCTGAGAAACAATTCTCATCATCTACAAACAAAACAGAGAAGACAACGAGTAAATTCAACATCAACTATCTAATACGTACAGCCCAAGTCCAGTTAATGGCGATGCCAATGCCATGAGCTATGGCATGCATTGTGATCCGACCACCACAATCGTCAAATTACTTGACTCCAACATTCTGAACCGCTTCCAATCTCGGAGCACGGCCTTAAGGTCGACGATCTTGGCGGTGATGCTCCGGCAACAGTTGGCATGCACGGTGGTGACCGCCCTAAAGTCCTTACTATCTTGACAAAACCCACTGAAGTAAAAAGTGTCCATAGACCTAACCCTAAGTCCCAACTGTGAGATTATGCCATGTCTTATGAGATTTTGAAGAACGTCCTGTTCTTTCTGACCTTTCAAGCTGTCCTCCATGCTGTACCATGTGTCGAACAAGGAAATAGTCTTGTTGTTGGATCGAACAAAGTAGAATCCTGTGTTGATGTTATGGTTTTCCGACCGAGGATTTCCGAGGTAATCGTCGGTGCTGAACTGTAAGTCCTCGTTTGTATCGTTACTGAGTCCTGTGAATGGGTTTCTTAGCCACATCACATCAGTATCCTGTTTCGTCATTCACAGGAACGTGTTTCGTTCAACAATAGACCTCTTGCCCTGTAACAAGAAATTTTTCCATCCTATTTATATATCATATTATTAAATTTTTTATATGTATTTGCAATTTAACCTTCAGTTTATTATTTTGTTAACCTTTGAAGTATAATATATATATATATATATTAAATAGTGATACTTAGAGGGTAGCTTGCATACCAGTAAGTTACAAGACCATTGCCATTATTTTATATATACAAAAATAAATAAAGGAAAAAAATTACCTATTCATATGTAAAAAATTTAATGATGTAACTTATGAATATAACTAAAAATAGCATTCTTTGTATTATTATATAAATAGGACTAGAAGAGGAGTACACACCTCTAATTCATATATCCTTGTCTTAACACCTCATTCTAACTAAACACGTCATTTATGTATTTAACTACTATAAATAATATGACAGCCTTATTCAGAACAATAATATAATTATACCAGTACCAGATTATTTGTAATGATGATGATGCTATGCATACCTACTAATTAATAATATTTTTAACCAGACCTGCCAATTAATAATAAACCGAGAGAAATTAATGCAAAAATCCTTCATTAGTGAACTGTGAAAACGAAACGCTCCATATTCAAAATGCAAAAAGACAAGTATCCAATACTGTTTATATTGCTGATTTTTTTAAAAAATACTGTTTACTATTAATAATTTTTTTTCCCTTCAAAAAAGTTACTACATGGTTAAGTTTCTTAAATAGTTCTGAACGAAATATATTGCATATTTAGGAGAGACACAAAACCCATTCAGCAAAATTTAATAGTTTAATTTAACGAATAGTAAAGCAACTTATTATTTAAACAACAACTGACCTATCTCTTTGATGTTGAATGTATTAAAGGTATTTTTCCAGAAATAAAGAAATTGAAAGGCACGTACCGTGAAGATGAAGCTGTGTCCTCGTTTCAGAACTTGCAAGAGAGAAAAAGAGTCCTTCTCCACATCATCTTAATGCAATCAGGTGACATGAACACTTCCTCGCGCGCAAAATCAACACCATCGTCGTCGGTTTCCAAATTGAACAAGTTTAGCCGGAGAAACAAGCACCGGTCATATGCCGTTTGGTCGACGGCGACAATTAGAAGGTGGTCAAGAAGAGACCTTGTGCCTTCTCCAAGCCAGAAGCTGCTCAGAAATAGATCAAACATGGTGATGTCATCGCCATTAACGTCTTGTTCTGCGTAAGCCTTGTTTATGAACGCCACTATTACAGTCTTGTTTCCCATTGAGGCTTTCTCCAAAGCAGAATCAAGATCACTACTATCTTTATCACCTCCATCAATGGCGCTCTATAAACAAATGAATAACGTATAAAAATTGGAAAAGACTGAAACTTGTGATTCATCCTGAAGCAAGAAATAAGATGAAAAGGTTGTTAATTTGAACTTACTAGTGTGTTTGAGGTTATGTTCTGGATCAAGAAGAGTGGGTTAGAGAAAGAAGAAGACCGAAACATGAGAAGCATTCCAGTGAAGGATAGCAGTATGATGACTGCTAAATTCTCAATTATTTGTTTGGGATGATGATGATAACCCATATATTGCAGTTGTTTGGAAATTCTGATATTAATTAATTTCCTCGGGGCGGGGGGGGGGGGGGGGGGGGGGGGGGGAGGTTAGAATTTAGAAAGGAGATTCTCTTTGTGACATGTACATATATGGCTGGAAGAGGAAAATCAGATGATTGAAGGATGAAAAAGAGAAGGAAAAGGAAAAGAGATTCCCGTGTACGATACAAAGAGGTGAATGTGCAGTATAGGAGGCAGTGTTTAAATAAGTGGATGGTTTGATAAGTAAGAAATATAGAGTTACATATTTAGATAAAAAAAACTACAGTTAATATTGTATACTTTTAATGTTGAGCCTCAATGTGAATATTAAAATTGGACAATCTCAATGTGAATATTATCATTTAATGTTGGACAAAACTCAATGCAAAAACGAGTGGGATTCACAAATCCAATGCTAAGTCCTACTCCTAGATCGGTCCCTTTTTTTTGGGATGTTCTAGGTTGAAGTCACGTGTAGGGATTCAACCTAACAGGCTTACCATCTAATTCTAAAAACTTAAAATAATGTACCATTGCAAATTTTCAATTGATTTTGAAATAAAGAATAATGAGAAAAAGGATCCTCAGTCCCTATTCTTTCCAACGATTTTTTCTTTATTTCAGTCCTTGAAATTTATTATTTTTTTTATACCAATCACCACACTTTTCGGTTTTCAATGTTAGAGACGTTGGTCCTACGATTTACTATCAGAATCTTGCTAGCTTAGAGGGCATTGACGTAATCTATCGGGACTGAAATATATTTTTTCCTTTTTCAAACTATTCACTCTAGCTTAGATATTAGAACTTTTTCTGCTCAAGATTTGCTCCTTCTTTAGCTTCTCATTGTCTTCTCCTAAATTTGTTCCAGTTTACTTTTCGAGGCTTGAGAACTTTCTTCATGCTTTGGGTTTACTTGGACAAAATCCTCATGCATGGGTTTACTTTTTTGTTGATGCACCGAGCCGTATAGTTGAGGTTTCCAGTCGATACATTCATGATTTGGTGCAATTTGTACGAAAGATCATGCTGCAAACTTAATCAATGCTTGAAAATTAGTGGTGGAACATAGATTTCCTATGCTATAAACCACAATTCTGCAAAAGTTTAACACAGAGAATGGACTGACATATCTGTGTTATTGAATGAAATTCTCGGTCATACAAATATATTCAGTACAAAGATCAATAGAAGCCGTAAATGGAACAGACTCAGTGAAAACAGAAATCAGAATAGATCGATACAGAAAGAGAGAGAGAGAGAGAATAACATGCAACTCTATTGCTGCGCCTCAGCTCTTGATTTGGGCTATCTCCACTTGGGTCCATAACAGCATATTCTTACAAATATGAAAGAAGCAAATATAATTTGAATTATCCAAATTAGATATGCAACTACACAGTTCCATTTTGTTGAATAAGAACTTTTGACCTTGCAGAACTAATTAAATAAGGGGAGGGAGCATATTGTTTGAATCAAAGTGAGCATGCGATATCCGTGTTTTCTTAATTAAATAAGGGGAGGGAGCATATTGTTTGAATCAGAGTGAGCATGTGATATCCATGTTTTCTGTAACTAGGCAGAAAGGCTAAACAAATAATTATGGATTAATTAATGGCCCAAAAGGAAAAAGAGGAACTTTGGAAGAGTAGGGACCAAAATGACATTTTTTAGAATTTGAGGACCAAAGTGTAAATTTGAAAGTTGGGACCAATTTGTTATTATGAAATTCAAGGGCATTTTGATCAAAGTTTGACCAAAATATCGGAAAAATTTTTATTGCACCAAAAGATAGCAAAATTCACTAATAAGTAATTAATGCTCGATTTAAGTCAAAATGACAGAAATAACCTTTGTGGGGAATTTTAAAGGTTATATAATATGTAACTATTTAATAAAATAATTAGTCAAATATAATTATTTAAAATACCCGAGGGCTCAAATTTTGATTTCAGAGTATGGAAAAATAGCTCAGAAAATCCAGTATTTTATAAAATTGATTTCAAGAAAAATTCATAAATGGTTTGCTAGAACAGAAGAAAAAGGCCCGGAAAAACCCTGAAATAGGATTTTCTTCCGAAAGTAATGAAAGACACATCTTGAATGGGAATTGTGGAAGGAAAAATGATTACAAGAGTAGAGAAATTATAAGAATTTTTAAGAGCACTGAATTGGTCAAATGATCAGAAAATCCCCAAAAAGCATTTTCGGATGAAAATTTTTTGGCAAAGTAATCCTAAAGCATTTTCGGATGAAAATATAAAGGAGATTGTGGGGACATGAGGAATGCCACTTGGGGCCCTCTTATTCAAAGAGAAAAAGCAAGAAAGATATTTAACTCAAAGTGGTATATTACATCAGTATAAAGTTACCCTAGCAGTGTAAGTAAATCCCACGATTATTTTTACTGATGGTCAGATTTTTTTTTTAACTCCTCCAGCCTCATTTCTGCACCCCAAGCACGAGCTCCATAGAAGAAAAACAGTGGAGCAAGGTGTGACACCAAGGGAAGCAAAGGAGAAGAGAACTCAAGTAAAATTCAAAGAGCTCAATTCTTTTCATGAAATTGATCTACAAGCTCTTCTCTTCCTTTTGAATGGTGTAATTCTTGATATGGTGGAGTATTTGGGCTACTGGAGATTTTGGTTTTAGAGAGAGAAAATCAAGAAGAGAGTGATTTAGATCAATCAAATGCTACAAAACAACTTCTTATGCAATTTGCACCATTTTGGCATTTGGTTTGAAGTGATTTGAGCTCATATTGAATTTTTAACATCACACCCTTATCTTGGCTGCTGGGTGAAACTTATCATGCATGGGGAAGGAAGTTTTTATGTTGTTAGATGATTGGAAACTGATCTAAGAATGATTTTATGCATGTGTGTGATGATAGAAAGTGAAAACAACACTTGCTGAATTTTTCTGTGCATTTTTGGATTTCTGCTGTTCTTGGGAGAAGGAGTGAGTTTTTGATGATTTTGATGCTTCCAATGGATTTAGAAGGCAAAATTGTGTAGGATAGAAGTGAGAAAACAAATTTGGAAGTATTAGAATCAAAATTGGAAAATTTGGAAGTTTAAGGATTGAAATTGCTAAGATTGAGTTTTGTAGACTTTAGTTGTTATAATGTATTGAAAATGACTTAATGTTGATGCCCAATGAATTATATTATGTGTAGGAGTGTTATTTGCACAAGGAAGAGTTCAAGGTGCAAGAGGGAAGTTGTGAAACCACTTGAGAAACATACTTGAAAAGTGGACAATTAAAGTAGTAAGATTACTATCTTTCGCATTAATATTGTTTATAATTGTTATTGATGAATTTTTCCATGTTTATATGCTAGAAAATGTTCTATGTATTGATAGTTATGACATGTCATACTATGTGCAAATTCCATTTTAAGTGATAGCTTTTCACATGTATGCATGGCTTATTGATATGTGTGACAATTATGCATATTAATGTCATTGATAATAATTTTACTGTAGAGATTTCTATGAAATATTACTCTCCCATAATAACACCTTATAGGACAAAGTGCCAAGAAAAAAGGCACGAAACCGCAAGAGTAAAGGTGGGTGATTTTCAAATGCAAGGCAATGGTTATTCGAGTTGGACGTGGTTTCATGTTGTTTTCATGGATTTTGGAAAAATTGTATGCTAAACTTTTACACCATGAAGCATGATGTATGTGATGTGTAAATAGGTCAAGCATGCTAGATTATCATGTAAAAGTATTATATATATTAAAGAGAGAAAGGTGAGTATACAACCAGCTTTAAAAGGGTCCAAAGCCCTTAACAAAGAATAAACTTGAGTTGAAAATAAAACAGAGCAAATGAAGTCCAAATAGTTTGAAGTTTTCTAGAAAAATACTACACATCCCAAGCTTTACAATGAGCCAGATTTTGTCAAAATTGGATGTGTAGACAGAAAGTTATGATTTTCCAAAATTAAGGAAAAACTCTGGAAAATTGAAAAATGACCATATGAATAATAGATTTTCATGAATTAAACTGTATTAATTGGTCAATAATTTAGACAATTTGATATTTTTCCCCTGTATTAAATTCAATAAGCTTCATTTAGAGATTTAAACCACTCCATTTTGATTTTTCTAGATTAGTTATGAATTTTAAAAGTTGGTCCAAAAATTTGGAAATTTACCAAGTGAATAGTAACTTTGCTAATTCCATGTATGGAGGATAGTTAAGTGGTTCAATTATGGTCTCTAATGAGGTATTAAGACTCTAATGAAGTATTAAGAGGTGATTAGTGAGATGTGACGGAGCACAAGGAGCAAAATTGCAGCAGTGGACGATGCTATTCTCCAAGGGGTGCTCTAGTACTCACGCTTAAAGATTGCCTTGTACTTATGGAAAGCATCGTCATAAAACTTGTTCAGTTCTTCACAGAGATATAATCACTGTTGCAATTCATTAAAACAGTATTTTTGTCAAGAGTGTTGACTAAGGAAGTCACTTCTTCATTGCTACCCAACAAGTTGTCCATGATACGCTCTTCAACAAGCAGCTCAACATCTTTTCCGGTATCAATAAGATCATAATGAGTCACATAGCTCTCAAGAGCAAGCTGACACTGCTCGAATGCAATAATATTTCTAATCACAATATCAGTCCAATCACTTACTTGAAAATACGGTATTTTCAACACTCCCTTAGAGTTGTTTAGCTCAGTAATGCTTTTATGTTGTTC
This sequence comes from Vachellia collinsii, assembly GCA_006871305.1. Classification (NCBI taxonomy): domain Eukaryota; kingdom Viridiplantae; phylum Streptophyta; class Magnoliopsida; order Fabales; family Fabaceae; genus Vachellia; species Vachellia collinsii. Next base: position 19,097 of record QFDD01120403.1, read on the forward strand.
ATTATTGACCTCAAATTTGATTCCTGCCTCATGTAGTTGGCTTGCACTATACACAGGCTTTAGTTTTCTTGACTCTCTTCTTGGAAAGTCATCTGTCAGGTAAAAGATCCTTAGTGTAACATCCCAAAATTTTACTTATCTGATATAAAATGTAAATTATGCTTTGGGAAGCCAATTATGATATTTTGGATAAGTATGAATAAAGTTTTGGGACAAAAGTTATTTAAGGGAATAATTTTATTTTTAAGGAATTTTGAGAAAAATAGGTATAGTGTCCAGAACTTTATTAGAAAAATTATTATACACATAGAGGGTTAAATTCAAGAAAGAGTTACTTATTGGAGTATCTTATAGTATTTTGTGCATATTGGAAAAGGAAAGGAAAATGCAAAAGAAAAAAAAAAGGGTGTCGGCAAGGAAGAGAATAAAAGAAAAGGAAAATTAAAAAAAAAAATAAATAATATATTATATTATATTATATTATATTATATATAATAATTAAATAGGGGAAGCAGAAGGCATGGAAAGGAAAGAAGAAGGATAACTTAAAAAAAAATAAAAGAGGGAGACAAGATGAGGAAAAGAAGGAAAAGGAGAAGGCGGAAGGAATGGATGCATGTGAAGAAAAGAAGGAAAAGAAAAAGAAAAGGAAAGAAAAGGAAAAGAAGGAAGGAA
>QFDD01120404.1:0-12707 GCA_006871305.1 Vachellia collinsii
TTTGATAATATTTAGGTAAAAATGTAGGCATGACAAACGAAAGACAATGCATATACAATTTGTCTTTTTTTAAATTTTAAAAGGTAAGTGAATACATTTGAAATTGAAAAATAACTTCCGCATTAATTCAATTTCGCCTTTCTCTCTTATTAGATCTCCAACAACCTTTTCATAAAAAAAAAAGATCTTCAACAACTTTATCACTCTTTAACAAACTTCAATGTCCCCTTTCCCTCTTCCTCTCACCTCTTTATGATTATTAGATAGAGAGGTGAGAGGAAGGGGACATTAAAGTTTATTCAAGAGTGATAAGGTTGTTGAAGATCCAATAAGAGAGAAATGAGATATATAATCAACGCGGAAGTTATTTTTCAATTTCAAATGTATTCACTTACCTTTTAAAATTTAAAAAAGAGACAAATTGTAAATGCACTGTCTTTCGTTTGTCGTGCCTATTTTTTTACCTAAATATTATAAAACAAATATAAAAACACAAAAAAATAATTTTTAATATTTTTTTTAAATAATTATTTAAAAAATTAGTAAAAATTATTAATTTTTCGTTTTTAAATTTTTTTATATTAAAAAATTGTTAAAAGCAAGTGAACGAGTTCCAAAAAAGCAAAAATTAAAAAAAATAAAAATTTCAAATAAAAAAAAATTCAAACTCGTACGTGGAATGAGTTTAATAAAAGTGTAGTATATGGGTAAATTTTTTTTAAAGTGTAGTATATGGATAATATTTGTTACTGTTTACAACAGAGAAGGAAAGAAGCCCATTTGTATCTCTATGTATTAAATTATAATCTTTTGATGATGGGTGTATATTTTTTACTGGCTAAACTAGCGAATTGGATTCCAACCTTTTAAAGGTTTACGAGAATTAGTATATACTTTTAGATCAAAAGGTACCGAATATTTATTAATTGCTCACCAACAAATAACAATTTCCAATTGGATCAAGAGTTTTTTAAGAAATTATGAATTATGTAAAAGGGGGAAGAAATAATATTGGAAAATTGAGGATAATTAATTATAGAATGACACATGTTATTTGTAACTAGCCATGTGGAAAGCTCAGCTGCTGCGTATGGTGAAAAATAATAATAATTCATATGATGTGATTGATGGGGAAAGCAGGATGGGCAAAAAGAAAAAGCGGCTTTACAAGAGGCGTTTGAATTGAAGAGGATGACAGACGACACGTTAAATTCTTCGAGTAACCAAAACGAACGAAAGAAGTCAAAAACGCAATGATTGGATGAGCACGAGTGCTGCTACATGCACAGCAAAAGTCAATTCACAACCAAAAGGAGTTGGGGAGAAGGGTTAACGTTGAACGAAGATTCTCTTTATAATTAGAGGATGTGTTTATATACAGTCCATGACGAGTCTTAAATAAGATTTAACGAGGGAAAAAAAAGTCAATTCACAGACTTGTCCTCCTGTTCATTTATGAACTTAATTCAGCCCCCTTCCCTTTCAGTCAGTGTTGTAGGACCACGTGCTTGCTTGCTGCAACATCGATCCCATACCGGCTTCCAACTTTTCATGGGGTCCCAATCATTCTCATTCATTGTGCATTAAAATTTTCAATCTAAAGCTCATCCTATAGCTAGCTGTCTTGTATTGTTTGACACAAGCATCAATAAATAAATGAATCAATCCTCAAAGTGAACCCAGAAAGGAGTTAGCAAAACGGAAAGACAGACATTGGCATCCATGGTCGTCCATCTCAAACTCTTGCTACAGCCAAAGTAAACAAGAGAGGGGAGACTTTAACAGGAAAAAATATTTGCAAGAAAAGGGGCTTTTTGAATCCGACGAAACTTTTTGCATGGTCTCCGAGGCTTATAATTGATGTGTTGGGGAGCTTTCGAAAAGAAAGAAAGAAAGCTAGCTAGCAGGGCGGGAAGAAATCATATCCGTGCCAGCCACACTGAGCTGGTCTGTTACGTTCCTCCCAATAATGTCTCAGCCTCAGTTTTTATATCTTTATGCTCATCAAACTCTCTCTCATTGATATATGGAATCTTCTAAGTTCTAATAACCCCTCCTCGTCCTTCACTTGTGATGAACCAAGCATATCAAAGATTATCGACCCCCCGCCATCATCACCCAGCCCATGAAATGTGGAAAATTATTTGTTTCGCACAGAGAGTCATTATAGCATCTAAAGAAGGTTGTGGATCACAAGAAAGTTATTAGTCTTATGGGTGGGAAGATACCCTCTATGTACTCCTAGCTACTTTGCCTCATGCCAAGTGGAGCTCATATCTTCTGCTTCATCATACACACGCAGATCGAAGATAAAAGATTAATCCTTTTGATTTGAACCCGATCATAGCTAGGTTTTTCGTCTTCCCATCAATTCTAAGCATGTTTGCATTAGAGCTTGTAAAACTCGTTCACCCAAACTAAGTTGAAATAAAATTTTAATCATATACTTATTCCGTAAATCATAAATTATTTTAGAAAAGTGATTTCTATCATTAATCCAAATATACATTGTATTGAGTGCATGCTTGGATTATCGGTAGAAACTGCTTTTTAACATGATTTGCAGTCTGTAAGATAAGTATATGAAAGAATTTTTCTCTTAACTTACGTGAATGTATTTATATAATGTTAATGTAAACATGGTCATAGTGTACTTTAGTTTAATAAGGAAGGAGATCAAGCAACGTAACAAAGGTAATTTGAACTGCGAGGAGCGTATTCATAACTAACACATCTGATTGAGTTAGATTTAAAGAATATCCACTTTAATTATGGGTAATTGTTCTAACAGTGTTTTATATATTCACAAAGACTTAAAGTTAGAAACCTCACGGGTTATATAGACTAGTAGAGAGTTGTTCTAACTTAACCATATGTCTTGAGTTTGAGATGTGAAAATACAGTAACCCAGAAGCCATCTCACCTTCCTTGAAAGGAATCCTCACAAAGGGTGAATCCAGATTAATTTAAATTTGTTAAATTTTTTGTGGTAAAAGGCTAACCCGGACACCGGATGCATGAGGAAAAATAAAACACTTGAAGGTAGAAAATTCATACTTGAGCTGTTGAAAGCCTATACTATTAGCTTAGCTTGAAGATGATGTAACAAGTCTAGCAAATTATAGAGACCCATGTCCCTTAGTGACTGTGAATGTGCAGTCATCATGAAATAACATTCAAACTCGCATCATCGTCGATCATCATGGCAAAATGAAAGCGACAATGAGAATAAATTTAATCTCGCTGCATCAATTATCAATTCTATTATATAATCATAACCTCTATGAAAGGCTTATATTATAGTTTTTTTATCTCCATTCAACACAGAAGGAAAAATATGTCGTACGTCTTGTAACTATATTATCCAATAGGATATGCCAGCTCTTCAATGTGAATCTGCTCACGCACTGTCTGCCTATCAATTAGGGCATTGGTTTATTGATAAGATAATTGCAATGTGGAACTTGTGCAGTTCTGATTAATTACTCTGGCTGCTGCTAATTTAAACTTGTGTGGTGCAAAGCAAGACAGTGAGAAAATAAACAATTTTTTTTTTTTTAAAGAAACGCACACGTACGGGTAAGATTCTTTTAAATAAAATAAAAATCATAAAGTGATAATTACTTTAAATAAAAACAATACAATTAAGATATCATATTGTTATTATGATGTACACTAGTTAAGCATTGAATCCCAAATTCAAAAAGAAAAACATCTTCCTAGCTAGCAATCCCCTTGGTTACTCAACATTCTAGTTGTGGGAAGCTACAGCTTTCATCAAACAAAAGAAGAAGAAGAAGAAGCAAAAATCCATCATCGAGAGTAAGACAAAAGAAAAAAAGGAGTAACAGAAACAAACAGAATATATTTTTGTAGTAAATGGTGAGGATCGATGGAGGTTAATCAAACACAGGACGACGATGTGGAAGCTGAATTCATCAGAGCGTTCAAGGTCTTGAACACGTGGCTTGCGCTCGGCCTAGCAGTGGGATCAGTGGCCGTGCACTGGAGGGCCAGGTTCATGACCTCAACGATGTCGTTTTGAGGCGACGATACGATCCCGCCCTTCATATTCGGGTCGACCCATGTATCCAGATGGCAGTCCGAATAACAGTAACGGGCCCACTCCACGACGCTCTCGTGCTGCATGCCCACTTCTTCGTCCACCGAACTTCTTCCCGTCAATAACTCTATCAGCATAACCCCGAGTCCGTACATGTCGCTCTTCTCAGTCACCTCCTTCGCATTTCTTGATTCTGAAACATTTTTGAACAACCCGTTAATCAATCTCTGAAGAAAATTGAAATCGAAGAGGACAAAAAATAATGATTGAATTCGTCAATACCAGGGGCAACGAAAGGTGAAGAAATGGAAGCCTTGAGAGGGCACAACATGAGCCGAGGAACATCTTCTGCGTCCACCAGAACTCTGTGCGGTGACATCTCTCCTACCAAAGCAAACGGTGAGCCATGAGCATGCAAATACTTGAGTGCTTTCGCAATTCCAACTGCAATATTCCGGCGTCGTTCCCAGCTTAAACTCCCGACGACGTCGCTTAAATATTTTCCGTTCACGTATTCATACACCAAGTACCCTCCTTTCCCACACCTGCAGATTCCCTTCAGCTCAAGGATGTTTGGATGCCGAAGCTTACCGATGTCTTCCGAAAAGCAGTTCGGGTCAGTCATCTCTTTCACTTCGAATTGCATTGTCTCTTTTCGTCCTTTAGCGATTGATAATACATCATGGATGGTGATGAGTTTTGAAGCCTTGGAGTCAAAGTAGCGCATTTCCCATGTGCCGTCTTCATTTTCCACCCTTGTGGTGGTCACCTCCAAGTTCTGTCTTCTACGTATGAAGACGGCAATGAGAAAAGCAGCGAGCGGGAATCCTACAAGACCAAACAGAAAAAACCACCAAAATGGGTTCTTATTATTATCTTCTCTTCTGGTGCAGGGTGGCAAACCGCTTTTACCGTCGCTATCACTCTCACAAAGATCATTCCCAGCGACATCACTGCTATTGATGGCGAGGAAAGCTCCTGTGGACGGTAACTTCCCTTGAAAACGGTTGTGGGATATGTTGAGTTCTACTAGAGATTCGGCACTTCCTAAATTCTCGGGAATTTCACCCCACAACTGGTTTTCAGACAGATCGAGCATCCCTAGGACTGGCATCTCTCCAAGACTGATCGGTATCTGCCCGCTAAGCTGATTGTGACTGAGGTCTAAAGAAACGAGCTTCTTGCACGAACAAAGTTCATTTGGGATGTTACCGGACAACCTATTTCTGCTAAGCTTCAACTGCACGAGCTCCGATAAGCTTCCCATACCCGGTGGAATATAACCTGAAAACTGGTTCACTGATAAGTCAAGGTTCTCCAGTTGGTTACTCCCGAAAGAGTCGGGTAACTTGCCTGAGAAATTGTTTTTGGCCAAGTTCAGCAACTGAAGTGCCGGCATATCCCACTTCCTATCGTCTATCCTCCCGGAAAGTTTGTTGCCGGACATGTCTAATAAGTATACCTGTGGCAGTTTGGTGAATTCCGACGTTAATTGGCCGGATAGCTTGTTGTTCTGGAGACGTACTCGGCGTAGGCTCGTGCAAGAGCTCAAACTGTGCGGGACTTGTCCTTCAAGAGAGTTAGAGAAAAGAATGAGCTTGTAAAGATTTCTCGAGTCACATAAGCCATGTGGGATCTCTCCTGAAAGGTTGTTGGTGGAAAGGTCTAGAACAGTGAGGTTGCTATGCATTCCCAGCTCTTTTGGAATCTCGCCCGTTAATCTGTTGGACCACAGTTGAAGAACTTGAAGCCGAGGTAAAGCGGTTAAAGCCCTCGGAATCTTTCCCGTAAAGTTGTTTGAGAAAAGCTGAAGAATCTCCAATCTCTGAAGGTATATCACAAGTTCAGAAATCTCTCCCCAGAGAGAATTATCACTGAGATCAAGAGAAACAAGCTTTTTCAGGTTGAAAATGGAAGGGGGGATTGGGCCAACGAGGTTGTTTTTGTAAAGAAACAGAAACTCGAGATTGGTGAGGTTTCCAAGAGACTCAGGAATGAAACCCGTGAGATTGTTGTAAACAAGGTCGAGATGACGCAGAGACAATAAGTTCCCTATGCTCTTGGGGATTTCACCGGAGAGGTTGTTGTAACCCATGTAAATCCACTTCAAGTTCTTCATTACACCTATGTCACGTGGGATTTCACCCACTAACTGGTTCGAAGCCAATGTCAAGTATTCTAAACCTGTGATGTTGGTGATGGAATTTGGAATTCCTCCCACCAGAACGTTCCCTCCCACATCAAGGTATTTTAGACTAGAAAGAAGACCAACCTGATGTGGAATTGTCCCGGAAAACATGTTGTTCGAAATATCCAAGGATTCCAGGCGGGAAAACGACACAGAGAATAAAAACTCAGGCAACGAGCCCGTGAGGTTGTTGTTGCTGATATTAAGGTAAAGAAGTGAGGAGAGAGACGAATAAGGGAACGAGAAAGAAATTTTACCAGCGAATTGATTGTTGGAGAGGTCGATAATTGTAACGTTTGGGAGTTGAAATATGGACGAGGAAATCGTGCCGGACATGTTTATACCTGAGAGTTGGACGGAGTTAACGTAAGAAGAGCTATGGTCGCAGGTGAGTCCATACCAGTTACAGAAGGTGGCTGAAGAATTGAGCCAGTTCGAAAGAGACTGACGTGGGTCCTTCACAGAGGCTTTGAAGGATAATAAAAGCTTAAGTTCTTGTTCTTGTTGATGATGATCTCCATGTGATTGTGAGGAGCCAAGATTCAACACCAGCAAGACGAGGCACACGAACGTGAGGCACTTTGGAAACATTTGATGAACTCCTTTGGCCATGTCAAGCCACCAGAGTCAGATTTCTCGTGTGAATTATCAGTTATCTCTTTGCCTTGCTACGAGAATTCCTCGGATCCCAGGCTGTAAAATAAGAGAATAAAATGACTGACATGTGAATAACTTTCTGAATATATTATTGTAGAATTGAATAATAATATGTTAGAGACTTCAACCATAAAGAAATGAAAGTTAAATCATGACTAAGGAGAAAATTGAAACCGCTGAGTTATACGAACCTAACTTTCATAATTGGAGAGACAAGCCAGTGTTTTGGCTGGCTAGAGAAGGATGGGAGGGAGGGATATGGTGTAGAGGTTGAAGAACAACAACAGTAATACTATTTGAAGAGAATTGGAAGGATGTGGGAGAGAGGGATTAATGTGAGCTTAAATAGATGGAAGCTGGGGAGAGTGGAAATGGGACATTGGGTTGGATGATAATTACGAAACTGCACCTTGACCTCTTTTAGATATAATAAGTTTGAACACGAACGTTGAAAGGGCAACAGGGACACATGTTGGAAAAAGGCTCTGATTTTGTCGGATTATCACCAAAATACTCTTTTGACTGACACTCCACACCACTTTAGATAGTGACAAGAATTTCCTGTAACCGTTGAAAACACAAAGATATCCCAAGGTCGGGTTTACCCATTTGACCACGGTGAATATATTTTTTGAACGAACGTCGATGGTGAAGCCCAAACGATTTTATACACACACCATTGACTCCCTCGTCTGGTCTTAGACTGAGACAGTATATTTAATTAAACATCGCGTTTGGAAATGAACTGATGGCTCCTAATATCATGTATAGTGGAACTGAACACGAGGGGACAGAATATATATGGGTGAGTAATAATAGGAGGATCAGCTTTTCTTATTCATGTGAATGTCAAAAGGGAAAGAGATTTAGCAGCTTTAGTTTGGAATGTAGATACTCATGTTGATGCTCGGTGTCATAAAAGTGAGCGACTACACAGAAAAATGTAGCGGTAGAAAGAAAATTATAGACACAGGGGAGAAGGTTCACGAAAGAGGCAGCAATAGCAGTGGGGGAGGTTGAACAGTAAAAGAATAAACGAAAAAGAGAGAAGGGCACACAGAGGAGGGGGACGTGTAAAGGAAAAAAAAAGTCGGAAGTCTTTTACGTTACATACACTAGTACTCGTGCGCACATATATTCACTTTTTATTAATTAATCCTTCAATTTCCTCTTTGATCATCTGTGTGCTTTCAACACTGAAGGGACCTACTCTGTCTTTCTCGAAGGAATATACAGTGTCCAGTCTTTTTCACTCTCAGGCGTGCTTTTCTAGGGTTATTCAGTCATTAATCCCTTCTTCCACGCTCCAGTTTCTTTCCCTTTCAGTCTCCCCTTCATTCCCACTATCTAGCTTCAGTGGAATCCTTAACTTAATTACCTATTTAGATTGATACACACAAACGTGTGTGTGTGTGTGATGTAGCTGGCTTAATTAATCACTTGATTTCGGCGTGCAAAGCACTACGACATCCACCATCTTAAATTCTGATCATGCCTGTCTGGTGTACTCTGGCGTATAGCCCACTACTCACCATGATTTAGTTTTTCTGTGTACTTCAATTTTATCGAACTCTTGTTGCGTATTGAGGAGAGCTTTCACTAAATGTAAAATATGTGTGGCCACTTGACCACTTCGTAGATTCCTGATATAGAAAAGTGGATATATGCCAATATGCTGTAAAGAGCGTTAGCGTCCAAGACCAGGATTAGTGCTTTCGTTTGGACTTTAGGAATTGATTAATGTGACTTGTTTTATTACCAGCATGTCTATACTATCCTCCACGAAAAGAAAACAGTACACTGCTTCGTTAATAAATTCGTTGAGGTTTGCATGACGCGGAGCCGACCAATTCCCCTTGAATAAGGATCTGAATCTCTCTTTATGATATTTGTAGGGCTTCATGTTCACTGTTGAGGGGTCCAGTTCAATCACTAACCCATATCTTTAATATTCTTTGGCAGATCGAGCACTGTTATTTGGCATAAAAGTTGATCATATGCACTTTCAAAAGGAATATAGTGAAGTTAACCCTCGTAAAATATGTTTTTTAAAAGGATCGGAGCACTACGATCTATACAATAAATTGTAGGATAAAGGGTTTTCCAGGATGGTGACTAAGTCGCCAATCACAGAGAGGGATCAGGGAGAGGATGAACCAAAGTGTGCACCACATGGCGTAAGCCCTTGTTCTTTTAATACGAATGAGTGTTGACTGTTGAAGCCGCAAAGGCTAATTGAAAAAAGTGCTGAATTATAGCCCATATCTCTGTTAATCATACACATGAAACCCATCAAAAAACACTTCTCCGTCACATAATCGGAATTTAGGCTGGCCAGGATCCACATGCAGATCAATACACACACACACATATATATTATGATCAACCGGGCAAAATGAATCAGGTAAAGCTAAAGTAGGGCATTATGATCTTTCACATGCACGCACACATTTTGATGTCTATCGTACACTTCACCTAGCTCTTTTTATTAGGTTGTGCCGAAATATTTAATTGCGTTTCGCATCTTATATTGTTTAATTCATGAGTCGGGTATAAATGGCGGCCAAATAGGTTTGACGACTTATATGGGTAAGTGGAATTTCCCAGATGAGTTGATTCTTCACTACACTTCTACGTGTGGAAGGATCCGATCGTCGACCGTTCCCGGCCCGGAAATGAGGCTTTAGCCTAGCCTCGAGAATTTATTATCCGTTGGATTCTGGACGTGTTCATAACGATTATTAAATACAGAATTACATCCTTTGATCAACATATGAAAATTATTGCTGGCTATATTTAATTTCCTTGTCAATCTCATTTGAGTTTTTCTATTCAACTGTCTGTGGGCAAATGATTTTTGAACTTAAAAATGCATTTTTAGGGGAAGAATGCATTTTGGAAAGAGAAAAGTTGTTTGGTAATTAATTTGGCTAGAATGCATTTTGCCCTCATAATGCATTTTGGGCAGGAGGAGAAAAAATCATATTCTGCCTAAAATGCATTACAGGTCGAAATCTTAATATTACAATTTACAAGTCACGATTTATGATACTTCAGGTTGCGACCTAACCTTGAAAATTCAAAGTTGTGACCTGATACACTCAAAGTTGTGACTTATACATGTTAACTCACGATTAGAACATTTTAACTACTTTTTATCATTTTATTTTTTCTCTAATTTTAACAAAATATAATATAAAAATATATATATTCTTCAATGATATTCATTTTTTAAGTCATTTTTCACAAAAAGTTATTTTTACAACGGTTTTTTAAATAAATTTTTATTTTCTAAAATACATTTTGGATAAAAACTATTTTTTAAAATACATTATGACCAACGGTTATTCTCTTCACCTTTTCCCAGATAGGTCCATATAAAGATATGGACAAGCTAGCGTGGAGAGTTTTTTTTTTTTTCTTTTTTGCCTAAAGAATCACAGTCAGGTTATAAGTAGAGAAGGTAACCAACCGTAAAAAAGTTTCAATGAATGTAAACCTGTTATAATTAACTTTCCTGAAATCTGTCACTGCACTTATTGTGAAACTTTTGGTTAATGCATATTTTCATTTGAATTAACTCGGCGATTTCCATTTTTTCTGTGGGGGTTCAACGTTCGCCAAGAATGAACACAATCAACCAAAGTGACCAAAATCTTATCGCTGCAGTCGCATATACTAAACCAAGCAAAAAGAGGAAGGCTGAAGGGAATAGGCACGCCTACAAATGGAGCCAACCTGCTATTATGTATGCCCCGCCCTGCCTCTTTGATGCCGAATAGAATAGCTAGCTACAACGTACAGGAAGGATAAGAGCGCCCACATGTGCACGTCAATTACAAGACCCGTTTAATAAGTGTGATTAGCTAATTAACCATTACATACATACTCCGCACATTTGGGAGGTTATTAGCATGATCATTGTGCAGTGTCAAACTCTTTTGTAGCCTAAAACAGGTACATTTCAATCTGAGATAATCCTATTTGAATCACTATTGGACATTGAATGCAAACATCTCTTTTAATCAAATTTTGATTTGTTACATTGTCGGTGACTAACCCCTTTCGTTAGACCTAACACTTATTGATGTGTAGTGTCAAATGGTTCTATAATGTGAAATTTGGACCCGACCCATCACACTGGAAATTATATCCCCTCACAATTATTGCAGTCTCCATGTAATAACAGACATATATAGGACCACCTAATTTTGAGACCATGATGAGGAAGCCATTTTGGCCTGTTTAATTAAGGCCTATTTAGATTACTGTTGAAAGATATTTGTCGGATATGATTTAGGATTTGTAGAGTAAATATGTGAGAAGAGTTCTATCTTCATTTTGTATAAACGTAATTTTTTAATGCTTTAACAAATAGTGACATTAACTATAAATTTAAATTTGTTTGGAGTAGCTCTGTAAAAACAAGTTCACATGGATTGAAACAGAACCTCTCTCATAAATCGTTCGGAGCGGGAGACCACCAGTGCCTAGCTAGAGCTAAGCGTGCATGCGCAGAGAGAAAGACACGCAGACTCAGCCGCTGCTGCCTCCGATCCCCACCACTCACGTCACTTGCTCCCCGACAAATTACACTCATCAACCTCCTCACTATGACGATACCTCCACCGTCATTGCCTTCCCCAAATCAAACTCCGCCTCTATGACCATTGTTTAGTATTTAATTCTCTCCATTTCGTAGTTAAGCAATATTCATAAAGCATATTCGTTTCTCGTTAATTTTATTTACACATTCAATTAACCTGTGTTCTGCAAGAGCCTACGGATCAGTACACTACTACTTTCGTCACCAGAATTACACTCTTGTACGGTATTATCCAACCAAATCTATTTCCTGCGCTCCTGCGATATTATTCCATGGATAAATACAATGTGATGATCGTACAATGATTACTTGTACAGGTAATTATATATGCCTTTGACTCATGTATACATACAACGAACAAACGGTACAATTACCCTTGCATTCCCCAACAAAATTAATTGTAGTACTACTATATCTTAAGCCATGAAACAGATCAAACGCAATAGATTAATTACATTCGGTAGCCAGAGAAGGAACAATTAACATGCATGGATGGTGCATATATGCGGTGAAACCTAGCTGGTGCATCAAGAAGTGATTGAAGGAACACAGCTGCGACTCCTGACGATGGTCCCAGTACTCCTGCTCTGAGATGATCTGCTTCTCGATGCTTTCTTCAAGATCTGCTTGATGGCCTCAGCCTGGTACAGCACTGGATTAGACCTCACCATCTTATTGAACTTGACGCATGCACTCATGTGCTCTTCCACAGCCTCCTTTCCACGGCCACCGTTCTTGTGCATCGTTTCGTTCACAGCTTCACCACACAGGCCGCATATGAATTTTCCCCAGAACCTGTGCCTCACCTCCTTCATGTATTCTTCACTGCACTCCTCTGACATCCCGCAACACTCGCACTTCACATTCTTCACCTCCCAAATGGAGGCACCCACCATCCTTTCGTCCTCTTCCATGCCTTGTTTCTTTACCTCCAATAACGTCATGTCAGATACCGTTCTTTCAACACTGTCCTTCGGGCCTCTGCTTTTTGTGTACGACCCTACCACTTCATTTGTCTTGTTTGGATTTGGAGCCATGATGATAGTGTGGCTAATTCCTGATATTTAGCTTGTGAGAAAATGATAGGCAGGTACTATTATGACATGTTCAAACAGCTTATGAGTGGCTATATATATATACATGAAATTTCTCATGCGAAGAAGATGCGAGTGGACTCCATTAGTGTTGAGTCT
>QFDD01120405.1:0-15804 GCA_006871305.1 Vachellia collinsii
CTCTAATTACCTAATGGATGCAGGAACATATTTATACATTCTATTATACGTCCTATTAATTTGTATATTTTTGTTGGTTAAATATATTTTATAAAAAAAAATAGTTATCTGAGATTACACACCTAGAAAGCGTGCGGATTAAATTATGTATAGAATGATTTTTATTTTTATTAGGGCCATTGCAAGAATATGGGAAAGGTTTGAGACTATTCTTGAAGCTAAGGCATCCAACGTCAGAGCAAGCCTTCACTTAACAATGCCTATGACACACACAACCGAGTTTATAAGCATATTAAAGTGAGTTTTTTTGGTAACATATATTCAATTCAATGTATTCCCAAATATATCTAAGGGTTTATTACACTAATCCAGAAGGACAGTAGCAATGACACCCCTCTTCCACCCCATCAGCCGGCCCCTCACATGGGCTTGAATTCCACACGTGTGTGCTTCAGTATTGCCTTCCTCACACACATAATTAAAGCGCACAAAAACATTACTAAATTATATGTAACGAGTCAAATAAAGTACTAATCGTAAATTACGACTCAAGATTACATTAATACAAGTCTTACCCTTTATCAGAGCTGTAGACATAAAACTTGTTCATATTGTCGCCTACGATATAGTTGAAAACTTGGATTTGTTAATGTCATTCTAAACTCCCCCAATTCTCCATTTTATAAGAAGTTCCTAAGTACATCATCACGTCACTCTTCTGATTAAAGTCACGAATGTATAGTTTCCTTTTGTTAATCTACAAGGGCACCCCAGAAGTTACAAAATATCACACAATGTATAGCTAAATATATTGTTCATTCGATAGAACTTCATCACTTTGTATTTTTAATTTGAGTAGGTTAAGAATGTTAGTTAATATACATTTTTTCTAAAACATACTAAACATTTTCAATGCCCTTCATCCCCCTCCAACTTATCATTATAGATGGAATATCAAGAGTTAATTAGGAGGGAAATGGATAAAAATGTAAAATATAAAAATCAATATCAACTCAAATAAAGTTTCACATTCAGGATTGAAAAGTACCACGTACCAAAAATGCCCGTTTATCAGGATTTATCACCTTACTCATGAAACTGAAACTTGTGACTTGTTCCCTTGTATACAATGAGAGCATTGTATACAATATAAATTCTTATCAATAAAATTTCTAATTGGAGACTTCTCCCGCTTTTCACACAATAAAATACAATTGAGGATATATTATAAATCGATTAACTACAGAACAATTACGACATTCTAGATTAAATCAATAAACATTTTTAATGAATTTTTTATATGAAATCAAATGAATAATTGATTTGAAAATTAAAGATAAAATATTTTATACAAAATTTTTCAGATGACATTAAAATAATCGAAATAAGCATCTATCACAAATGACTGGCAACAGACTGGATATTCGTATAAACGCCGTTATCACCGCATGTAAGCAAGCAAACAAATAATATTGCTACAAGGGGTCTGTCTAAAATCTGTCCACTCAAATAAATTATATTTGGATTGGGAACAAGTGTATGCATCATGTATGGATGATACAGAAACAAGTGCCACCATCGATTGCTCTCACCTCAACTGCTAAACACTAAGTACAACCAAATATAAAAATGCCAGAATTAAAAACATCTTGGACTCGTTGCTGTCAATTACGCATCAACGCCTAGTCCCAGCTTTTTACCAATGCAACATTTCCGTCCTGTCCAAACTGTTGGTAAGATTAAGATTAAAAAACAAAAAAAAAAACTCAAATATAGTATAGCAGCAGAATATTCCTAGGTCTTGATTCCTAGATGGACTTTGTCCACACAAAATCAATGATCCAATTGTTTAAACTTCACATCAAATAAGGTAATTTCAATTAAGCTAAATTAGGAGATTGTTGAAAGAATTTTAAGTTCAACATGAGAGATTGTCACACGATAAAAATTCAAATATAGAACTGCAATATATTTATTTGAATCTTTCTTTTTAATTAAGTGATCACATATAGTAGGAAACTAGTAATCTAGCAGCTTATGATACACAGCAATGCAGTTGAAAAGTTTCTCACCTCAAGTCAAAATTGTTTCAAAATTAAAAATCAGTGACTTTTCCCACCGCAACAGTTTTTCCTGCAAGAGTAGGTATGCCTTGAGACTTCAACAAATATTGTACATCAGGAACAGATTTTCAAGTGAAGGAATCCATCACTTCTTACCCTCTGTGCGAAGAGTAAACCTCCCAAGTTGGGGGAAATCACCGAATTTTTCAACGCATATTGTATTATTAACCTGTAAAACACATTTAAATTATCAAACCAAGGAAACATCTAAAAACTAAATTACCACTTGGCAACAAATTCTTATATGAAACTCCAGAATCATCATGCACAAGAAGCAGAAGGTAGCAACTTTATATGGCACTAGTGGCTCTGTAAAATAATCTCCACAAATAGCATCGCAAAAACAGAAATATGTTACAAATTGATGTGGTAATGAAATGCACCTGAATTCGGCAGACAACAACAGCACCATTCTTCACAAAGAGAGGTTTCTTTTTCATAGGTTTCTTTGTCTTTGGGTCAATTTGCTGAAGGAGCTCAACAATCTCACATTCCTCAACAACACAGTGGATGTGCAAAACAGCCTTGTACCCAGCAGTAAAAATAGCCTAGCAAGTAATGTAACAGATGTTAATCCAAGAGAAGATTATATAAAAACTAGATATACATATACACACACCATACTGCAATGAAATCCAAAAACTAACACCCAGATGAGGGAGAATATTTACATTGTCCAGCAATTCAAGGATCTGCAGCTGAGCCACAAACTCAGTAACAGCTGGTATTGGATTTTCTGCAAGAGAAAAAATAAAAAAAATAAAAAAACATGAAAATATGAGCCGAAAATGGATAACCATGTTTAGAAAAAGAAACAACAGTGCAGGAAAACATATTTAATTAAGTAGAATCCCATTCATCCAAAATTCCACTTCTTATTCACTAGGTGAAAGTAAAAGAATGGTGCAATAATAGCACTGGCAAAAGTTAGCTGAGCCAGTCTGAGAATATACATGGTTCAGCTATTTCAGGGCATACTGCTCATCAAATTTTTTCATATCAGATGCAGAGATTAAAAGAAAAAAAAAAAGCAACAAATAAGACAGATCACTCGTTGCCCAAGTTTAGCACAGTTGAAATTGTTGGTGATCATATTATCTAGATTATTCCACACTGCAACACTGGATAGAACAAACTGCAATAAAAGGAAACAAGTGGAGGGAGCAGAAAATGCTTACCAACACTAGACAGAATGAACCCCCCTAATACGTCTTCTTCTTCAACACCAGATATTCTAACCCGTAAATTCTCACCAGGTCCAGCATGTTTGACCCTATCTTCATCAATGAATATAGCAACAACTTTTACAAGATCCTGCAAATTTTTTAGCAGTATTCCATGTTTATCAAGACAGAAAAGGAGGACAAAGCTCAAATCCAAAGGAATATTAAACCAACAAGATCCAACCTTATTTGGCATAACCAACAAGGAATCTCCCTCACGCACAGTACCAGATTCCACTTTTCCCATAACAACAGTTCCCATGTCTTTGAATTTGTCAAGAACAGGCATCCTATTCAAATCAGAAGTTCAACAATAACAAGGATATTGGTCATCAAAATTATCTTAGGGGGAGACTACATGTTTTCCGCATAACCCTTGAACAATCAACAGAAACATAACATTAACAGCTCATGAAGCAAGACCGTAGGCGTTAGATACAAACATTTGAATCTTTTAAATCAACATATACAACTTCCAAAGAAAATTTTGTAGGAAAGCAGTAAAATCTTACAAACTCAATACAATCACAGAACCCACTACAAAAATTCAGAGAACTTCAGAGGCCATGATGAAAAGATTTGCCATATTTGAAATTTAAAGACAGACCATATCAACTACACGTCTACATCGTACTAAAAAAGGTACAGGAATAACATGGACCACACAGAGAGTAAAAAACAAATGCAGATGTTATAATCAAGGCCTCCCTTTAGGGTACTCAATCTATTCATTTCTTCAATAGATACTTTAACCCATATTGTACTGATGACGTAGTATGATTATTCATGAACTTATCTCTGCACCTCATTATGAAAGATGTTTTCCCCTCTATTACTTTGTACTCTATCCTCTCACAATATTTCCTTCACCGAAAAAAGAAGCCAACAGTGGCAGACCCACACACTGAAGCATGCTTGTATATGAAATGGACCAAAAAGAACTCAAAGGACACATGATGACGTTCCCACTTGCTAGATTACACGATGAAACTTTATGCAGGTAAGAGACACATTACCTGAGAGGGCCTCTGGGGTCTCGAGGTGGAATCTCAACACCATCAAGGGCTTCAAACAGGCAGGGACCATCCCACCAAGGACAAATGCTTTTATCTACTCTCGTTTTCATGTTTGCACCAGTTAGCCCAGATAAAGGTAAAAACAGGACATCTGGCAAATTAAAAACTGTAAATTAGTATTGCGTCCATAACCATTTAAATGTCACACACAAAAGAATAACATTAAGTACTTTAATAAATGGTTTCTTTAATAGGGCTTTCTCAGCCGATTTCACAAGCTTTCCAAGTAGCTCACCATTGAGATAGCTGCAAAGCAGAAAATTTTATAGGGAACCAAAAAAGATTCACAAGAATATGCTTTTTAATAAAAAAAAACTTTGCAGATCAACCAAAGGGCCTCAACCCTGGTTTCTTACAGCAGATAAGCAGCTGCTCAAATAAAGTTGTTCAAGTAAAAGCACCACCCCATGAATACTAACTATCAGAAGCTTACATACAGGCAGTTGCCAGGTGTAAAAAATACTGGATCTACCAATGCTCTAACCCCTAAATCAAGCAGTAGGAGCAACCAAAAACAGGAATGACGGCAAAGCACATACCCTTCACATTGTCAAAAAGAAAAGGACAAACTAAAACAAAACACCAATACCTTTCTTCACATTGTAGCCTGATGTCTTTAGAAAAGGAATCATCTTTGACTCAATTTCATCATACCTAGAAACACAACATAGGTAAGAAATCTTTAAAAAAACAAGAGTGAAGAGAGGAGAACAAATGAGGAGGTAATAGAGTGAGGGATGAGAGAGCACCTTTCTTTTGACCACTTCACTGTAGGCTCGTCCATTTTATTAACAACAACAATCAGCTTAGACACACCCAATGTTTTTGCAAGCTGGACATGCTCACGGGTTTGCCCACCTCTTTCGTATCCGGTTTCAAATTCTCCCTTACGAGCAGAAATTACCTGAAAGAATAGGGAGACGTCATCGCATGTTTGCTAATCAAACCATACAAAAGTTCAAGAGAGTTTGACATATAATCCACTTACCAAAACTCCAATATCGGCTTGAGATGCACCACTGATCATGTTGGGTACATAGCTTTTGTGACCCTGCATAATAATTATTAAGGTGAGACAGCAAGGGGTTGTGACTGCGACATATACCAATTTAAAAGCATTCAAATTTCCAAGAGAACAACATAAACAACTACAAGCCTTACCCCACTACATGAGGATAGTTACATGGATCAATCTTTAGATGCATCATTGATCACTAAAGACTGTTCAATAACTTCCACGAGTGTCCTTCATGGTCTTCCTCCTACCCCATTTCATAGGGCTAAAAAGATCATCTACCCAAACCTCTTCACAAACACATCCAATGACTTTCTTTGCACATATCCAAACCAGCTTAAACTATTGAAGATACAAGCCCAAACCCATTAAATTGGGCTCACTAATCAGTCATTTAATTATTATTCTCGACATTATTTCTTATTTTACGTTAATTAAAGAATAAGATCAGATTAAAATAACATCTGATCATATCTTTTAAATTCAAATTTTTGAATAGATTTTATTCTGGATTTACTCTAGTTTGTTGCCTAAATGTATCGACTAAACAATTTAATAAAATTTGAAGCTAAGTCATCAATTGCTTAGCCAACTTCACCATCGTATCTAGAGCCTTGGCCTGTCTGATTTCATCAATACGCATTGCATAAGTCCATCGCATAAGAAAGGAACATAATAAATAAAGCACCAGAAGATAACATGCAATACAAATGAGAGGGTAACCAAAGAAAAGAATAAAGACACGTCAACAATGCGTATGTGCGTCACAAAAACTAGCATCTATACCAGGCAATTGTTTTCGAGAATCTGCTATTTCAAAGCATGTAAAACAAATTCAATAAGAACCATGAAATACAGATACTCACAGGTGCATCCAAAATTGTAAACCTTGCTTTTTCTGTCTCGAAATGTGCTCTTCCAACTTCAACTGTTTTGCCCTGCAATTAGGACTTCTTGTAAAAAATACACAAAACGAGACCTAAAAACACTTGATAAAGCATTCAACTTCTAGCTAATAAATTCACAGCTCGTACCTTTACCCTCTCCTCTTCATTAGTGTCCATTATATAAGCCATATACCTAGTATATAAAACCAGCAATGAATCTTGTGTGTGTTTATAATGATAGAAAGATAGGTAGTAGGAAGGTAGATAGATTAGACAGACAGATAAATCAACATCTTGTATAATGGGTGAGCTCAAGAATCTCTTCATCCAAACAAGCACTAAGATAACCATAAAACTCAATGCACAAATTGTCATAAAAATAACATACCAGATAAAATAAGTAAAGCCAGAAGCTATAAGACCATGGCAACCGTGAAGAATCCCATCAAAACCAAACAAAATTTACGTTTTCATGTATTCATTTAATCATTTAAAATTTAATTATTTAAATTTAATTTCATTATGTATTCATCTGTTTTTATTATTTGATCAGCTTACACATTATAGTCCAAGCCGTAAAAATGCCACTGTCAAAATAGGAGGTCCAGACAAAACAATGTAAAGCAGAAGACACAACAATTAAACCATTCAAAATATTTTGAAACAGAAAAACATCATCACTTAAAAATATCTTCACTTGAAAAGACCATGGAGCTAAAATAACATACAACACTGGTCGATTCTTTAACAGTCCAAATTAAATGAAGACGTGAACTTAAACTGCAGAAAGAAAAAATGTATTGCTTTCAAAGGCAACCATATTAATCATGAACTTTCCAATCAAGAATCATAAAGTAAATGAGCTCACCAACTTTCTCTACTTTTATCCTTTGCTTCTTTTTCATATTTTTGGATAGTACGTTCATCAACCTGGCCACTTAGGAAAAGAATCTGGCCTCCAGTCGTAGACTTTCCAGCATCTGAAACAAGAAGTTCAAGAAGATATTACTCATTTTAGAAGAAAAACCAAAGGATTAAAGATATTGATTATGCATAATTACAAAAGACAGGTAAACAGAAGAAAAAAATTCCACAATGAGCCAATATTGTAAGGTCAGTCACTGATGATAAGTAGGAATAATTCCAACCAAGGTACATTCTATAATCTTCTTTATCTGTTCAGCATGCAAAACTTCCTTGCAACGCAGCAAGGAGAAGGGTTTAGTTAAATCCCTCTAGTAGTTCAAGACCGACATCTAAAATTAATGTGACAATCGCATAAACAAAGTTCAAAACAGACGGCAACAAATATTCTAGCCAAATTTTCATTTTCAAACCTAACACCTGCAAACAGTACGAAACTTGTAAATATCAATCCCAGAGAACCCACCATGGTAATAATTAAGAAATAATAAGTGAACCCCACATTCCAATAACCCAAAGCTGTGTGTATGAGCCAAGACACAAGATACACCAGAAATATTACACGCATTCCAATCTATCCCTACACGCAGGAGGAATAGCTCTTCTTCATCACTAATCTACAAACACCTTACTCCAATCCAGCCATATAGGCAGGAGGCGAAATAATTTTCCTGCCTACCACCCTGCTTAGTTACATGTCCTGATGACTACAGCAAATCAAGTTCTCTTTGGCAAAGGATGTCATTGTGGTGATGAGAAAGCCAGCAGCGCAGTAAATTGGCCATCAAAGATTTGGTAACATTTGCTATGTTAAGCACAACTTCCCATAGTCCATTAGACATATCTCGGAGTTATTTATTAGGATTTCGGACGTTTTTACTATATAATGGTTCATGTTATATGATTGTAAGAAATATAAAAAGTTCTTTTTAATTAGTTAGAAATATAGCTGTTAGCCAAGGAGGCACTGGGAGACACTAGTTATTACCCCCTTGTACTATTCAGATTATAATTGATAATAGAATGTGCGCACATTCAGCATCCTCCCGTGTTCTCTCTGATTATTCTCTGTTTCTCTCACTCCCCCATCCTCTCTTGACCTCTCTGTTACCTACTCTCTATTCCTCTCTGCCCTATCTCTCTGTCACCTCCTATCCTCTGTGTGTGTGTGTGTGAGGATTACGATTCGCATCAGTTAAACTCAGTCTGAGTTTAGAAACTATTGCATCCAACAGCAGTAGCATATATGATATACTCATTTTGTCAGATATGGTACGTATGATAACTAGAGATATAAGAAATGAGAACTGGCATAAAGCCATGCCTGCCTATTCTATCCCTACTCCCATCATATTTTTCTGCTACAATCCGAAATGTCATAAAATCACCCTAATTTTCTATTCATCCTGACAGGCTTGAGCTATTCACCTCACAAGCATATTAAAAGCCAAATTTTACAATGTTTTTACCTACAGAAAACCTGACTGTTGATTTTAAGTTCCTTAATTTTGCTTCTAGATAAAGATTCCAGTGAACATAAATTAAAACCGCCAATATTTCACTTTATAAACTTCAACCGTACCCTTTACTTGCTCATTCTCAATATTTACAAGCATATTTAGGCAAATGTTCCAATATTTCCCAAGTTACATTCTCAATAAGCAAAACATTTCTTATCCCTTTGATTATCGTAACATTGCAGCCATAATAATATTTGCCATGTTTCACACCACCGACACAGCCAACAAAATATGTAACCTCTGCAAAGCACATGCTGAAGCTACAGACTTAAAAAATAGAACTATAAAACACAAAAGCTCAATTACAAATAGAGAGAAAGGGGCATGGATAAGATAGGCACAGATGGCAGATCATTCAGCCAACCAAAAGAAAGCCATATCAATTTGAAGCACAATCATATGAACTACTGCTAACCCATATAGTGATTAAAGATCCCTGTAAACAACTTACCAACATGACCAATGAACACAACATTCAAGTGCCTTCTCTTATCTGTTACATCCTCTTGATCTTCCACTTGACGAATTTCCTTATCTTTCAAAACGTTAAATAAAAGTCACCCGCATAAGATAATGGAAATTCATAAGTTTACTAACAGAAACCTCTCTAATTTTGAAACAAAAATACAAGTGCAAGCATGTGAGGAAATCACATGCTAAAGGTGAAACGTCCCAACTACCTTTAGGCTCAGACCGGACAAGCTGTGCCTTAACTTCCTGATTTAGACCTGAAACTAACAAGGTGATAGGGGAAAAAAATTAGAGAGCTTTTCATCTTTAGTTTAACAACTATGTGCATGTGGGCTGTTTTTTTTTTTTTTTTTTTTTGGGGGGGGGGGGGGTTGGTAAAGCAAGAGGCAACAAGTATCAAGGAAAGCAAGCATGCAACACGGGGCAGGGCCATGAAAATTTCTAGGTCTCCTTAGGGGAAGAAATAATTTATTACCTAAAGATGTAAAATTACTTTTACAATAAATTTACAATTGTCAGGATGGAAGTAAATGAGAAGCTTACAAACAGTTATGACCACAAATTTTTCAACAAAATCCAAAATGGTAAGCAATTCCTATGGTGCTAGGTCAGCAAACATTGACTATACTACTTGGCATAGCCATAAATTGGATATAACCATTGGTTGTACTACTTGGCATGAATTGAATGTAACCAGTACAGACAGCGTTTGCTTGCAATCTATCAAGGTAACTTAATCATTCATTCAAAACCGTGTGAGATGACATAAACAAAAGCAAGAACATTTTACATAAGCTAACATGTGCCACAAAGAAACTGCAGAAAAAAAAAATGCCTGCATGTGTTTTCAACCTATGATTTTCTTTTTAGAAACCCACAAAAAAAAAAACAGTTGGTGACACATTAGTTTACCAGTGATATTGACTAATCTCTAGAGTCTAAGGAGACCATTAAGCTCAGGTCAAGAAAAAGGGAAGTGACCAGAAAGCATTTAATCACAAACACAAGGAAAAGTGGTGATTATAGATGGATTTCAAAGCCCAAAAAAGATAACCCTTCTCTTAAAATGCAACACGTTTTACTACTATAGGATTAATCAATGGAATGAAAGGTGCTCCAAGGGAGTAAAATACTGTATAATATATTATTCATGCATCTGACAGCAAAGCAGGTTTATCTCAAGGAATGAAGCTTCGAAGCAAAGCTTGTGTCCGGGCCAAAAAGGAAGCAAAGCTATAGAATGTGGAGAGAAACGGGGTGGAAGGGAAAGAAATACATAAATAAGTCTTATGAGTATAAATCACGTTACTTTTCGAGATAAATGAAAATTTTATTTGGAAAGGATCAAAGGATAGGTAAGGAACTAAAAACAAAAGAACCAACCATATTTTTACTACCAACCTTCTTCATCCATCTTAGCAGAATTCTCAACTTCTTCTGGCTTTGCATCCTCCGGATTAACAACACCATTATTGTCTTCTGTTAAATCTCAATAACAAGTTGAACTCGAAAGATTCAAAAAAATATATATAAAAAAAACCAATAAAACATAGGGAATACAAAGAAAATGACAATTCAACATGCCTTTCCATTACCTGCTGAATCAAGCTGTAGAGAACGGATGTCCTCCTCAATATCTACCATTAGAAACAAGTTGACAAGAAAAATTACATCAACTCCCCAAGTTCCTCATAAACCCAAAAAGCAGTATCCGACTACTCGAAATTCAAGTAGCCAGATCAGCAAAATGCAAACGAAAATCATGCCAACACAAGAAAAGACGCAGTTCAATTATAAGTCGATCACCCTATTAAAAAACCCGGCGATAAATCAAGCCCCACGTGTGGAAGCGAACACGGCAACAACAACAACAACAGTGGGGAAAACAATCCATGGTTTTCAACAAACGACCCAAAGCATATTCGTTCGAATTACAGCTAACGTACAGATCAAATACCAATTTCGAGAAACCATAACCATGCAGATCTAAAAGAGATTAATTTCAAGAAATTAATGGATGGGATAAGAAAAAAAGGGGGCAAAAACTGATAAGCGCAGATTCGACAAGGTAGACAAATGACGTACCCATGGTGAGAGGAGACAGATATTCTGCAAAGAGACAAAGGTTGAAGTGAGCACGCGAGTAGAGACCAAGAAAGCGAGCAACAACTCAGGGAAGACAGTGTCTGCGTTTTGTTCTGGAAGGTACTGCGCTATGATGCTCTATTTTCTCACCCGGTTCGAGTTCGACCATAGGATCCGGTTATTCCTTCAAGCCGACGTGTTACCCTCTACTGTAAATATACCCTAGGGTTTTTAATTAAAATTATTGAATTTAACTTATAATTATAATTAGGAATATAAAGAACTTATGAATTTATCAAATTAAAAATAGTAATGGGGAATTATTGTTGTTGAAAAGGAAAAACCGACATGTATGTTCACCAAATAAGAGGAAAAACCGATTTTGCATATTAATAAAAAGAATCATAAATAAATCCAGTTGAAGTATACAAATTCTAATTTATGTTTCCTCTTTTATCGAATCTTTAATAAAGCCTATATAACTTATTTGGTATTTTTTTAAATTTTATCATTTTACTTGCATACCTTTTTCTTTTCTTTTTTTTTGGTTTAAGTCTATTTCTCCTTAATATCATTTCCTCCTTGCTTCCTTCGTACCTTTCCTTCATTTCTTGATTTTCATGGAAATAGCACAAGAAAGAAAATTCTTCTTCGTCAAAATAATTATTAAAATGTTCATATATTTTGTTGTTCACTTGTATATTAAAAATAACAAAATAAAAAATTGAATAAATTAGTAAGAAAAATG
This sequence comes from Vachellia collinsii, assembly GCA_006871305.1. Taxonomy (NCBI): domain Eukaryota; kingdom Viridiplantae; phylum Streptophyta; class Magnoliopsida; order Fabales; family Fabaceae; genus Vachellia; species Vachellia collinsii. The sequence continues at coordinate 12,073 of QFDD01120405.1, forward strand.
TAGAACATAATAGCACAAAATTCAAAACAAAAAAGGAATCCACAAATTCTCATTCAAAACAAAATTTTTGTATAAACCTTTCGTATTTTGCAAAAATTTAGAACAAAATAACACTTCAAAAATTAGGATTAAAAAGGACATTATTTGAATATACTCTCAGTATTGTTGAAAGCCAACTTAAAAATTAAAAGTTGAGATCCTTATAATTCAATAAGGTGTAGATTTCGACATTAATTATGGTAAAAAGTATTTGGTAATTTGTAATTAAAAAGCTGGCACACACATAGCTTCAATTTTTTATTCTAATAATAAAAAGGTATTGAACAATATTCAGAAATCCGTAGTAAGACCTATAAACCTTATTAGATATTTGATAAAAGTGTAGGTCTTAATTAAGATTTGTGCATTTTAACTGCATTTAATATGGATTTTTCCTATTTAATATTTAACAGAAAATTAATATATTATACACTAAAATATAAGCTATGAAATTTAAAGAAAGCCGTTTATTTTTATAGTGAAAAACTGATTTATACCTAATGTAAATTTCCTAATTTCTTCATGCCCATAAAATAAAAATTAAATTAAAAAATATTATTATGTGGATGTTCATATCTTTCAGCATCCCCTTATCTGTTATATCCTTTTATTATTTCATATAATTGTAGATTTTGATTTACTTGATATTGTAAAAGAGTAGTTAATCTAAGATATCTAAAAGCCAGAAGGAACAAATATTTATTTACAAGCAGGAATAATTAAGTTTTTCATTATTTGCAGACATGTGGTAGGATAATAAATAATTTACTTGCTAAATATAGATATCTTCTTACAAGAGAACACCGTTCTAGAGGGATTCGAACTTGATATCTACAAGGACATAACCTTTTCAAAAAACTTAATAATTTAAATAAAAATAATAATCGGGCCCACCCAAACCTGTGACTGATCAATGAGGTCCAAGTTTGAATAAAAAGTCCAAATTGAGAGTAAATGGGCTTTTGTTCATAGCCCACATGGGACAAACACATTATTGGAGAATGGCTCATCTTGGGTTGCTTTGCCAGCTCTACAAATGCCCATGGTAACTTGTGTTGTGCATGCGTCTTTTATCAATATTTACAAATGATTTTTTTAAAATGAATACATGGCAAAATGAAAAGGGTATGACTCACCTTCAAGAGATCATGAGGAGTGTGTGAAGGCAATTATGCATCTAGGAACATCTTATAAATGGAGAATTGGGGGAGCCTGGAACTACATCAACAAATCAAGTAATTAACTATACCCTTCATTAACCACCAAGGGTTGAATTTAATAAGGGTTGTTTTGCTGGCACTACAAACACCCATGGTAATGTGTGTATGTCTTTTATCAATATTTGCAAATAATTTTTTCATATTTTTTAAAATGAATATGTGGCAGCATGAAAAGGGTATGACTCACCTTCAAGAGATCATGAGAAGAGTGTAAACGTGATTATGCATTTAGGAATGTCTTATAAATGGAGAATTGAGGTTTAACAGGCACTGCTTTTATAGGGATTATATAGTATTGGTATATACAATTAGAGCTCAAATGTAATATTGTAATTTGGGTCTTTAATTATTATTTTTTTTATCTTGCTCTAATCAGTTGTTTGACTTTCTGTAGACTATTCTTATAACCCACTTCAAAACTTTTTTTGTTGTGATAAGAATAGTGTGAAGATGATTTCAAAGTGGTCGCAGTAGTACAGGAGAGAAGATAGTCACAGAGCGGATTAAGTCTTGCAAATTGCAAACAACATGTTTAGTTACTCCTTCCCGCAGAAGATTCTAAGAGATTTTTGAGGAAAAAATCTTAGTGAATGAGAATCTATAGTGAGAGGTAGGAAAAATTTGCATATTAAAAAAAATACTAACATTGATCATTAGAAATCATGGGAGGATTTCATAATGGGTTTGTTCTGAGAGATACTACGAAAATCAATATCTACACCTAATCAATCGGAACCATTCCAACTCTTCCATTTAAAAGTATTACTTTGGCTTCTGATCCAAACCATTCTTAGTTTTTAATTTGGCTAAATGTTGCCCTTGCTCTTTTCCTCCTCAAATTCCCCTTTCTTGTAACGGTGTGGTCGAAACATCTACTTGGAGCTATGGCTTTTAGCCTCTTTTTGGCATTTTGATAGTTGACAGGTGATAAAAGGAATTTCACTCTCATCCTCATTGCTGGTGGGCTTGCTTTCATTTTGGGGTTGAATTCATCCAGGGTCTTGATAAGATTAGGTTAAGGTTAGTGTTTTCCCATGAAAATCTCTATTAGTTCTATTGGAAATCGAACTATCATTACAATATCTCAAGGGTTGGGTTTAACATAACAAATTAGTCCCTCACAATATAATGAATCAATGTTCGACTATTCTCTAGGATAGGTATCTACATTTAGTACTTGATAGTGCTTCAAATATTATTACCTCCAATATGAAGATACTTGTGCTTCAACTAAAAAAAAAACTATACCCTTCATTATATCGCAATAAAAGAGGCAACAATATGAACAAGTTTTATTTGTTGTTCACTTTTCTGGTGATGCCTATGGCTCTAATGAGAGGTATGAATTGTATTTATGTAATCTAGAGTAGTAATTTACTACTAGTACTTCAATCATGCACGTGATGATGGCCATACTAGTCAACTGTGTGTGTACAAGCCTCAGCGGGTGAGTGCTCTCCAGAAACTTGTGACGCAAATTGTCTTCAATTAAAAGAGTGCTCCGGATAGTGTGAGGGGCTAATGGATGGAGTGGAAGAGGGTGTTATTGCTACTATCTCATGAATTATTAGTAAGCCCTTAGGTATATTAGGCAATAATTGTATTGAATTAATGTTGTTATAGTTTTTTTTTTCCTTATGTCTCTCTGTACATTATTTACATCTTGATTAATGCTTATGCCATCAATTGGTATATGATATTTACAAATTCAAAATATTTTTTTTTTATAAAGAAGACTAATTTGTGAAGCAATGTTTTTGAATTTAAATTGCCAAGATCATTATATATTAAGCACAGCTTCTTGACATCATCCAACAATTTAGAAAGTGGGAATTAACCAAGTCCTCACCCCTATCGAGGGACTATGGGTTGTATTATACATTTGTTTAATTGTTTTGTTGTATCATTATAAGATTATTTGTGGGAAACAAGGGTTGCATGGCTACTATTACAAGTCAGCATTTTTCCTGGTCATTACAGTTTGCACTTATGGGGAGAAATAAGTCATTCAAGTGAGTTCCATTATTTATATTCCACAGTCTGCACACACCATATATATATGTATAAATTGTGGTTGCATTTATGATTTTTATATATTTTATATAATCCAGTTGGTAGGTTTTGGTCATAGTTTTACCCCATGGATCATTTTTTAAACGGAGAGGAGAAAAAAAAACGAGTAGAAATTGATGTTATCGTTAGTCAAATGAAAGCAAGTTATACGTGAGGATCAAAAGAGTACAAGGTACAAATCAAAGGTATGTGGTTGAATGGTAAGGATTTATCCTCCATTAACCAAAGTTGGGGGTTCGATCCCCACTTGGATATAGAAAATTGTTAAATTTCTTAAACAGCTATCCCATCCTTTGAGATGCCTACAATTAGGGAAACAGATTAGTTTGAGGCCATTGATGTATCTAAAATATGGCTTACCCTGGGATCACCAGAGGAAAAATTAAAGAGAGAGAGAGAG
>QFDD01120406.1:0-14451 GCA_006871305.1 Vachellia collinsii
AGAAAGAATGTGCAAGGAAAGATGATAGGAAAGGATTTGCAAGGAAAAGTGCTTTCGGTGCAATGCATTACATGTATTACCGTGATTCAATATATATATATTACATAGGTGGGGCCAGCCTTGAATGATGGCCTAAAGGAATATTAAGGGAACAATATAGATGAGCAATCTGATCAGTGCACATGGACAAGATAGTGTAAATGCAATACAGCTCATCTGAACAATGCACGTGGACATAATGCAATATACAATATAATCTATACTCTAACACCTACGAACGAATAAATTATAACAGCCAAGTGGAAGGAGGATCTTTCTTTGTTGGAAACTTCAAACAAACAAAACGAAAAGTGGGAACCGGTGATTCAGAGGAACAAAGAGTGTCACCATACGAACCTGAAGTGTCTTTGAAACCTCAAAAAGTTCGGTTGTGCCGGTTGCTCTAAACAACGCAAATAAAATAGTAAGTACCAGCACCGGTGGTGGCTGGCGGTCAAATCATTCGTTAATGATCTTATCTCAATAAAAGCAGAATCCGCTTTGTGTAAAGCTGTGGGGTCCCGCTGGCACAAACAATAAACAAGAGGGAGCTGTGGGGCCTATCTCCGATTTGCCGACATGGCATGCCACGCGTCGCAATACGCGGTTTGCTCTCGGGAATTAGCAGGAGCGGTCACGCTACCTTTGAAAGCTGAATGTCCGATAAATAATCATTTAATAACGGAAGCGAAGAGGGTCCAACGGTAATTTCCGGACGAGGCCCCACCCACTTCAGGGGACGAGAGCCTCCTCACTTGTCCGGATCTCAACGAGAAACAGAGAATTCATGTGCAAGTATCTCTCTCCTCTTTCATCCATATAGAAGAAAAGCATTAATACTGTTCTCCTTCATTGATTTCCAACGGTTCATAGCCACCTCATCATCTTCCTGCTCCCCTTACGCTTCGCCCTTTCTCCATTCTCTCATGGCGGAGGATTTCGCTACGGGCGTTGAAGATGGCCTCAAGCTCGCCAGGCGTATATATTTCGGCAAGGACAGGGCGATCGCGCCGCCCAAGCCCCCTACATCCATGGAGAAGTCGTTTCACGCTCTTCTTCCCTCCGCGCCGATGGTTTATGCGGTCATCTATGATCCTGGAATCGTGGATAACCCTGACATGCCGAGCTACCAGCCACACGTGCACGGCAGGTGCGACCCGCCGGCTCTTATTCCGCTTCAGATGAATGAGATTGAGCTCCGGGCGGATTGTTATTTGGATACGGCGTTCATCACGATTAATGGCCTTTGGAGAGTGCACTGTGTTAAGGGTAGCCGGAGCTGTGATTGCCGCCTAGCAATTCCTATGGGGGAGCAGGTGATTTTAACTATACATGCACTGCATTTCGTTATTTTGAAGCCCATCTCTCGTGTCGTATTGCTCTTCTTCCTCTCGGTTTTGTTTTGTTTCGTAGAATTTTCCCTATTCTAATTACAATTGGAAACTCGTTTGTGCTCTCTGAATATGACTTTCATAAGTACATTAGAGGAAGTTAGAATCAAATTGTTTGGGGAAGAGCTTAATTAAGGGTTGAAAATGTTTTCTGAAATGGTTTTCTTGGAGGTGATTGAGGCTGGGTTCGCTCACTTTTTTCCTTCGATAATACTATGATCTACACTCCCCTTTCTCTTCACGACATTGAATGTATTTACTTCTCTTTTTCTGTTTTTTTTTTTTTTTTTGGTTCATCAAGGATCAAAGTTCAATTGCTTTGGACAAATTGGAACTGTGAAAAATGAACACGATTTTTCTCAGTTTATTGTTTATTTTCCTTGGAAGCCTCTCCCTTGAGGAGGATCGATATTTTCTAATTATTTCTGGTTTACTCTGTAACCAAAAAGTCATCTAGGCTTTCTGCTCCGTTAAACTCCAAATAGCAAATTTGCTTCAGATTTTGTGTTCTGATACAATTTGGCTAACAGGGTTCAATTCTAGGTGTCGAGGTCAGTATTCCTAGGAAATCATATCGCACTCAACTACTTATGTCAGAGAACAACGAAAAGGAACATGCCATTACAGCTAAACAATCGGGCTTCGTCAAACCCAATATATTTATCTTAAATATACCAGAGGTAGGTTCATAACTCTGTTTAAACATTATACGTAATTATTAATTTCTATATCCATGTCTATTCATTCTGACAATGTCTTCTTAGAATGTAATTGCAACAGATAGACGGAGGTTCCAATTTATCTATTAAAATTAGTTGGTCCCAGAAACTTTCATACAGCAATGATCAGTTCTCCTTGGAGGTGCCATTTACCTTTCCTGCTTTTGTGAAACCTGCTGGGAAGAGAATTCCTAAAAGAGAAAAGATACAAATAAACGTGAATGCTGGAGTTGGAAGTGAGCTGTTGGGCAAGACAATAAGTCATCCCATGAAGGTTCCATTTTGTTTGAGTTTTGTGGGGACTCCTTTATTGTTTTATATGTGGCCATTATAAATGCTTCTTCTCTCTGAATGTCCAGGAAGTAAGACGCTATGCTGGGAGTATCGGTCTCTCATATGATTCTGAAGTTCTTGATTGGTCAAGCATTGATTTTCGCTTTTCTTATTCTGTAATTCTCATGTTCCTTTTTATCTCCATGTCTATTCTATGATTTAGATTTTAAAAGGTGCTAAACGCAGAATGTTACGTGTTGTTAGGTTTCCTCAACTCATGTATATGGTGGTGTTCTTTTGGATTCTGCATCTTTGCATGATTTTAACCAAAGTGACATGTTCTACACGTACCTTTACCCTGGAAATCTTCACAGCCGCAAGGTTGGTATAAAATCTTTACTTCACAGGTCACCTGTTGTACGGTTCGTATTTTCCCTTGGTATTCTCATTACTGGTCCTATCAAATCTCCAGGTTTTCAGAAAAGATATAGTATTTGTTGTTGATATTAGTGGAAGTATGCAAGGAAAGCTAATTGATGACATAAAGCTTGCACTATCAGCTGCTCTGTCTAAGCTTGATCCTGATGATAAATTTAGCATTATAGCTTTTAATGGAGAGAGTTATCTATTTTCAACATCAATGGAATTGGCTTCCAAGGAAACAATTGAAAGGGCCATTGAATGGATTAAAACGAACTTTGTTGCAGAAGGTGCCACAAATATTTTGCATCCCTTAAACAAGGTACATTTAAGTAATTTTACAGTTTCTTTGAAACCGTCGTCTAAGGCTATGTGCCATGTACACAAGATGCGAGGGTTGTTTTTATGCCCTAGAATTACTGCAATTTACATTTAATATCATCTTAGAATGAATTTATTATCAGTTATTCTAATTATTGTCACCCATGATAGATATAGATATATGAAAATGACCACTGCGTTCATTGAGCAGAAGGTAATGACTGCCTAAGGGCATTGCACTGAAAAAGAAAATATCAATATATATGCGCAACTCATTGCCTCTTTATTTATTCCTGGGCTAGTGTTGATGTTATTATTACTCAATGACTGGAGTATTATATTTTGTTTGCCTTTTCACTTCAGGCAATGGAGATGCTATCAGGAGTTCGAAGTTCAATTCCAATGATTTTCCTGATTACAGATGGATCTGTTGAGGATGAGAGACATATTTGTGATATTATGAAGGAGCATATGATCAATAAAGAATCAATATGCCCCCGGATTTACACTTTTGGTATAGGTATGCTTTCCAGTGTTCCTCTCTCCTTAAACTATTAAGCTCTTTATGTTGTTCCCAAGAAGCCTTCAATTGATTTTACGTTATAAAATTCTTTTCCAATATCTTTCTGCTGGGTTGTGTTTGATGTTAAGAGTTTACCATTCTTTGAATATCCCAGGTTCATTCTGCAATCATTATTTCTTGAGCATGCTTGCTACGATTGGTAGGGGCCAATATGATGCTGCGTTGGATGTGGGTGAGTGATCAGTTTTCCTTAACTTCACAAGATAAATACCTTAGTCATTGGGAACAAGGTTATCAAAAGACCTAGATCTTACCATTAATACATGTCTAATAAACAAGTCTACCATTTAAGCTCGGGTGCAGAGGTCCTAGATAAGCAGCTTCTTTATAAGTCAGTCCCACGAATTTTAAAACTAGTCAGCTGTTGACTGATGCCAATCAAAGTTTTTTTGTAATATTTTTTTATTAAAATATTGATATTTTAATATTTACAAGCCAACATTTTAGATTTACTAGCCTACCTCTCATATCTACAAGTCCAACAAGAGGACTTGAATTTTCTTTACACTTGTTAAGTTTTGAGGTTTGACTCATAAATTTTAAAGGAGAACCTGTAAATTCAAGAGGTTGTAAATCAATATATAGAATTTAAATAACCAGTTGAAGGGGTTGGTCAAATTTTGTCAAAGGACATTTTGGTATTTTTCATGTGTCTAAAATTACTATCAAGTCCCTTGGGACTCGCAGCATTTTAGCAAATTCGTTGAACTTGTAATTAAGTTTTTTATTGGAGAAGTATTCATAGTTTTCCCGTAATTAAATCCTCCTTTCAAAGGACAGATAGAGATTCAGTTCCAAGTTTATGTGCACGTTTTTATTTTTATTAGATTGTTCACAAAACAATCATGGCCAAGTCCAGTAATATTAAATAAGCCCAACAAGGAAAGGCACCTTGTTGGTGCGCTTAGTCCATTATTTTTTATCAGCCGACTCAAGATACTGTAAATTCTAACCAGCTACTATATGTAATTTATTTTGGGTGTTCAGCAGAAGATGTTTTCTTCAATGGCATGCCTTATGTGTATTATTTATGCTAATGTCTGTTTTTAGTACAACAAGCAGACTGAAAAAATCATCTTTTTGAAATGGACAGATTTGGTCATACCTCGAATGCTCAAATTATTTGATAAAACTTCATCTCTCATTCTGTCAAATATCACCATCGACACGTTTAATGATCTTAATGAAGTTGAGGTAATACTTTTCTTCAACGATCCTGATTTTATGATTCTGACGATGTAAAATATGCTGCTATGACTCATAATGATTTGCGGTGATTTATTGCATCTCCACTTTTCGTTTCGTGCTGTTTTCTATTTGAGTCTTGCTTTAAGCATTAGAAATTGGAGACTCTTTTGTGATGCCATGATGGAACTGGCATGTCCTGTTAATTATGACTGATAATCTGCTTTTGTTGCGTAGTTGCTATGATATACGACTTATTTATCCAACTTCAACTTGACATTGTGGTTCTATCCATGACATTATATGATAGGTGTACCCATTCCAAATTCCAGATCTTTCATCAGAGGGTCCATTGATGTTTTCTGGCAGATATGAGGGGACTTTCCCTGAAAAATTAACAGTTAAAGGTGTCTTGGCTGATTTGAGTAATTTTACAATAAACTTGGAGGTACAAAATGCAAAGGATATTCCTATACAAAGGGTAAGATTCTGCATTATTTACTTGCCTTTCTTTACTTTCGTAAAGAATATACTACGATCATATTCATATGATATGATTAGACAATATATTAGCAGCACAAAGTTAAGCACACCAGATATAACCATACATAACTAAGCTAACTGGTGCGCAATTAGTTACTACGTCATCCTGATGATGGAATATCGGATTTAAAACACCAATTTGATTTTATTTATACACATCCACAAATTAAGAAATGATCCAAGTCTTGGTTGGTGAGGTGGTGGAGGCATAGTATGTGGGGTTGCAACTCATCTAATTCTGTGATATGATGTAGTGTGTATTTGTTTTTTTTAACGTCTATTTTTTTGTTAAAATATTAATTTGGTTACAAAAATGCGATAGCACTAGAAAGTAGATAAGGATATACTGTGTATCATGACATGAAATCATGAAGGGAGGAGGATAAATAGAAAGAAGGGATTAAGTTTCATTAAAATTAGAATCTTGGAAGAAGAATAGTTATCTTGAAGATTTGTTTCGTGACAAAAATTTCTAAATTATTTAACCATAATTATAAATTTAATAACAATAAACTTAAATTCTCTATAAAATTGAGTTTATGATGAATATTTCTATATTTCATGTTGCAAATATTATCATTATCATTCCCTATGTAATATATATTCATTATGCTGCGTTTTTCCCCTGAAATACTAGGTTTTTGCAAAGCAACAAATTGAGCATCTCACTGCTCAAGCGTGGATTTCACAAGATAAACAGATAGAAGATAAGGTTTGTTACTTTCTACATACTTCAGTGCATGACGCCTGGGAAACCCATTAGTCAATTCTGATCCTTGAAAACAATTTTCTTTTGCCCATCAATTTAATTGGCAGGTTGCAAAACTAAGCCTGGAGACAGGCTTTATGTCCGAGTATACTCGTGTGGTCCTACTTGAGAAGGATGAGTTGCTTAAGAAAGTGAATCAATCAGATGGAGCCAAAGAGGTATTTATAAGCTATGCAAAAATAGTCCGGGGTTGTAGTGTAGAAAAACATGGATTCAAAGACACATTGATTGATTGTCTTTGTGCGAATAGGTTTCGAAAAAAGGCCACAAAGGGCAGAGAACAATCGAACTTCCAAAGTTAACCATTGGCTTCGGCAATGTGAGTGCAACAGTTGAAAATATTCGTCCAGGAGCTGAAGAGCCAAAGTTGCCGGAAGCAGCTGAACAATTGGTGAAGGCGGCCGAATATTGTTGTGGCAATTTGTGTGACCGATGCTGTTGTGCTTGCTGTATCACCGTCTGTACTCGGCTTAACAACCAATGCGTGACCGCATTGACTCAGCTTTGCATTGGCTTGGGATGCTTGGGCTGCCTCAGCTGCTGTTCAGAATTATGCTGTAATGGCAACGAATGAAGGCTGGAATTTCGGGTAATTAATTGTATATGATTGTTGTATATTGCAATCTCTACACCTTTCTTACCGGGAAAAAGGAGGGGGCAAAAAAAAAAAAAGGGAATATCTACGCATATATGTATATGCTTGTTAAAGGGTTATCGTTGTGGATGGCCGGAAAAAGAGTTCTGTTTTGGGGCCCTGGTTTTTGTTCGGAAAAAAAAAAGGAATATCTATCTACTCGTTTGTTTTGAACAGTCTGGAACGGGGAAAAAGTGTATTGTCTTTTGTATAGGACACAGGAAATTCGTTTTGTCGCAGTCTACTGTATCTTTTCCCCCTTTCGAAGGGGGTCTTTGGGCCAACATGGCGTGATTGTAGGCAATATTCATTCCCAGCCCCAGGCCCAGCCAACACCATGTAGCAATGGAAGTGGTACGATGCGTTACAGTGAAGTTTGAGCAACATCGCAGAAAATGAAGGAGTTCATGACTATTTTTAAAATCAAATAGTACTTCTTTCGTGTAGGGGAAATTTTATTGAAATATTTTTATCATGTTAAAATATATAGTGTTTTTTTATTCAAAAAATACGGTGTTTTGCCTCTATAGTTTTCATCAACTTCGATCAAAATACTGACGTTACCAAATTTTATTAATTGTAGAGGTAACATGTCGTTGTCAAACTAGCGTTGCTTTTAAAAACTTTGATCAAAGTTGACCATATTTATAAGAATTGACTCAACTTGATTGCAACTTTAGTACTACAAACCTTGTTTTCCCTTTTCTAAACTAGAATATATTCATTGAAATGAAATTCATATTGATGCATGAATTTTTAGATTATGAATGTATTATTTTCATAATTGAGCTTATGATTTATATTGACTTAAGTAATTGCGTTTATAATTTATATTGACTTAAGTAAATAAAGACTCTTGTTGCTTAAACTCCTATATATGTTGTAAACTCAGTTGAGAGGAATCTATCTTTTATCATTAATTAATTAACCAAACTCCTTTTAATTAATAATTTTTATCGATGATCATTTTAAAATTTTATAATAAATAACGAATTTCAACTAAAATAGTGAATTAGAATCAGAACTTCGTAGACAAAAAAACCTGAGTTAGTGAATCTGTAGACTTGGAGTCGAAAGAAAACTCCATCATAATCAGCTCAAATTTATCACGTTAGTTACAATCAGACTCTGAAACATCAATAAGGCTGAATTTCATCCTCTTATTACATCAATGATTTATCTTATATAGCCTATAGGTTAAAAATAAATTTTATTCTCATCGCCCGTAAGATGTCCTGTGACCACTTTCCCAACTTCTACAACCGATTCTCCTTCCTCTGAAGCATCTGATTTGCGCTGGAAGGTTTGCTGAATTCTCATAACCCCTTGCTCCACAGGTCCTATGGCTTGACTAATTGTCAACACCACATCCTTGACAACCTTTTTATTTTGAACAATATATATATATATATATTAATATCTCCCCCATAGGAAAATAAACGGCAAGTAGCGATTATACAAACTTATTTCGGTGCTCATTATTATGCAAATAAATTACCCGTTGACCACCTTCAACAACAATATCCTGGACACTCTCTTTGATGCTTGTTCCTGGAGCCTCAACTTGAGTTTCTGTCTCTTCAAGTACAGCTGGTTTTTCTTCGCCTTCATTTAATTTCAAGGACCCTTCTATTGTTTCTCTGGTGACTTCCCCATATGCCGGAGCTGGGAGAAAATAATATGGTTTTGCCGAAAATACACACGTATGGGCAACAGCTGCAATGGCCATCTGCATCAATATGGAACATAGATCAAACGGTCTAAATCTATCTCTATATATATAGTGAGACTCGTTTCAGAAGTAGAAACCCACGATTTTTATTTAAAAAAAAAATTGGAGGACAAAAACAAGGCTGCTGGTCGTGCAGCACAGAGATGCAAAGATAAATATATATCTTCAACTCCTAATTCACAATCCACAATTTACAAATAATTAATACTCGTATTCTCTTTCCTGATTCTTTTCTCTCTTCTCCATCAGCTGGTAGCTTGTCTGTCGCGGAATTGAGTAATCCTCCATTAATACTTTTCACAGGAAATTCATCATGAGTGAGCTTAAACTAGTAAGCTACAGCGAAGCCTTTAGCCTTTTTTAATCTCTCTCAGAAGAATTTAAACTTTCTTTTCTCACTTGGGCATTTTACACAAATAACTAAAGAAGTCTACAAGTTAAAATGTTTTCTACTTATTTTAGAGAATCAAAGTAGCTAACATAAGAATAGATCGAAGTCTAAACCATAGCATAGCGAAGGAACCAACCTCTATACAAATTAAGAAATCCTGCAGTCCATTTTGTCCTTTCTCCCCCATCGAGAGTACTCCAAATTCGCACAATAGTGCGATGCCCACACCTTGCCACCAGGTAGCAAACACAATAGCTTTAAAGCTAATGAATTTTGAAAGTGGCTTTATTGGTTCAAGCCGTTCATGGGTAACATTATAGAACTGCACAAGGCAATATAATGCCCACATCTGGCTGAAATTCAATACAACAGCGATATAGGGGTACCTGTAAAAGATGTATTGGCTAAAATTTATGACTGTATAAATAACACAAGAAAAGTATATATTTGAAATATATGAAAGATATAACAAATAATTATGTGATACAGTACTGCAGTAAGATAGTTCTTGAATTCTCATTTTGTATGAGAAACATACCCATAGTGCCACTTGAACTCTCCATCACCATAAATTCCAAAGAGTTGCAACAAAAATGCTAAGAATGCACAAACAGTCTTCAGGATCATCTGCACTATTACCAGGTCAGAATTACAAATTTACAGTGTCCTACCCATAGAAAGAAAACTTCAATGACTTACATATTGGACAAGACCAAATTTTTCTATTGAGAGAAGATCTTTTCCAATAGCAGAAGGATGCCAAAAAAAGTTGCAGAATGGTCTTTGTTGAACATTGGAGTTTTCATCTGATCCTTCCAACAATGATTTTCTGACGTCTTTTTCAGATTCATTTTCAAGTAGTTCTACAACACTTCTTTCACCCCCTAACAAAATTTTTCCTTTAGAGGATAGAATGAAATTTAAACTCAAAATATGTTGTCTCTTCTAAACAGAGTTCTAGGACAAAAAAATAGTTATGAGAAAATTTTGAGCCAATAAGATAATATCAGCTTGAAACATTATATTTTCCTAACTTTATTCAGATAAGCAAAATGATCTGAAGCATATGATTGTGGAGTCATGACAAACTATCTAATACACTTGCTAAAGATAAAAGAGGTGGATGACATTGAAGTAAGGATTTAGGTATATAATCTGCCACTTGCAAAGCAGAAACGTTTTCAATCTATAAAACCCTAACCTACATGACCTATTTTAGCTTTGACTTGAGTAGCCCAAATAGTGGATTCTTTTCATAAAAGACGCATATAAACATCCTTTTTTCCCCTTTTCAAATACTTAGATCAGATTACACAATGGAGGAACATAAACGCTATTCATTTCTGTTTCATGGATTTCTGAGTCATTCAAAGTATTCTAAATTGCCTGAGTACACTGAAACTTTTCAGAAACATGCCATGCTGTCAAGACTTAAACAGTAACTTACCGAGGCAAGCAATAAGATACCGGCCAAAAGAGTACAGGGCAAATGCTTCATAGCAGTTTCTCAGAATATCACATGCAAGTGATAATCTTGGATTCCACAGAGATATTATCTGGAAGGACAAGAGACAGAAGTGAAGCTTTGCATTATTATTGATGTCACTTGAACAGATTTATTAGAGACATCAGATGACTAACCTTCCCCCCCCCCCCCCCCCCCCCCCCCCGCCCCCCCAAAAAAAAAAATCTGAAAAAATAAATAACCTGTGAAGTAAAGTGGTAAACGAATAAGTTGAAAAGAAAACGCACTAAAGAAATTTAATATCTTATCTGATTACTACAGAATTGGAGAATTCAAACATAAGCCTTAAATGCCGGCAACATATCTGGTTGTCCATAGTTAATACCCTCGCATTCCTCTGTCAGGAAAAAATTGTTTATAATGGCATAACCTCAGGTTGCACTTGGATGGTTTGATAAACTCATTCAGAAAAAGGAACTGCATTCAAACTTCTAAGTATACTCTTCAACTATATTTCATGACATCAATCAAACGTTATAGGGGGTGCATTTCAACTCATCCTTATTGCTTCAAATCCTAAATTTAGTGATGAATCTACCAACACTTTAGGGGTTGTACAAGAGTAATTAACCAATCTATGATGTTTCATGTTTCCTCTAAAAAAAAATTGGGAACAGGTAAAATATAAACCAATGAACGAATGCATGCATCTTGATACAACCTAAAACTTTAAATCTGCATGCCGTTATTCCTACCAGTCACTGGTCCACAATGCCCAAATGAAATCAAGAATACAATTTTTGGAGCCAGAAACTTACGGACTCTGTAGCATAGACTGGAACCATAAAGATGACAGCAACAAGCCACTTCTGTTCCTGAATACAAGTTAACTATGGATTAGGAGATTATATCAAATATGAAGGGTTTTAAATTTGATTTTGTGACCATGCATAGAGGATAAAATGTCTCAACTCAGACTTCATTTAGAACTTCATTCACATGATAACAAGTTAACTGTAAATGCCTTGCCAATTATGACTTGTAATCTTCGAGTTCATAGAAACTCTAGCATATGTAAAAACCATTAAAACATCCCAAATTAAAGAATACTATGCTTAATTCAATCATTTAATGATTTATGGGACCCCCGGTTCATACTTTTGACAATTACATATCTGATGACCTAAATCAGCATTGGTGCTATATTTGCAGGTAAGAGTTTCTCGGCAACTTTTAAAGATCCTACTCAAGATGCAATGTAGCGAGAAATACGTGACAACACCTAGGATCTTATTTTCCTTTCTTGGGCTCAACTGCTTTGACAATAAAAAAAAAGCATATCATGATCTTGGAAAAGTCTGAACTGCATGTAAATAATGTTTCCAAACATGAATATAATTGAAGACAACCTCAAGGACCTAGAATCATAAAACTTGCGCATGGCTCATGGCATGTCAGAGGTGAACAAATTGAAAAATAAGAACTTCAAAAAAATATACTTAGACTTTTTATATTACAATGAGGAAAATAACTCACCGCGGGGTTGCTATATGATCTGAGATGTTGCAGAACAAGAAGAAGGGAGAGCGTTAAAGCTATGACCACAAAGCATCCCGCAATTATCACTACTGGTTGGTGAAATTTTCCATAGATTCCTTGTAAGCTTAATAAATAATTAGATGCCATTCCTCAAGCATGCTGGATTGCTAGAACTTCAGAACTAATGAATATTTAGCAAATTTTCACATTTTTGACAGTTTAAGCAGTTGTGAAGCACCATTATATAGATCAGCAGGACTTTAGAAGCCCATCTGGCAGCAGACATGTCCACCTAAATTTGAAGGAAAATAAACAGCGTCAAATTCGTCATTGTTCTTTTTCTTTATGTTGTCAGGATTGGGTGTAAAAGAGATGCAGGTTGAGTACAGGTTGACAACTTATTATCAGACAATGAAATGCTACTTGTTTGGACCTTATGTACCAACAGCTCTATCATTCATGTTTGTTAGAAATAATTCAATATGACCAAGCAGGAGTTTAATTTCAGTCAGCATAAAAAACAGCATGATCATAATTTCCTTCTGAAACAGAAAACACCTTTTGATACACATTTGTTATGATACCCTTGTGCAGGCTATGTAGATCATTTGTAGCAATCATCCATTACCTATAACTCTATAAGAACTTACCCAGCGTAGTAATGTGACTTCACTATGTCATATTGAATCTTGGTTAGCACATACATCATCAGAATCAGTGGCTCATGCAGCAGCAACTTCAATAACAGTCTTCAACTCAAATCTAACTGGCTTGCCTGAAGTAGTTAAAAGTGATCAAGACTCATGGACACAGTTTTCTAATACCTTTAAAAAAGGGTTTGAGAAGTTTCCTATGCTTGTTATTTTGTGGAAACTCTCGCAACATTGATTCAGTTAGATATATCTAACTATATCTATCTTACTCATCTTAATTAATGCATGCAACAGCTCGACTTCCAACAACTTGTTACAAACTAGAACAGCTCGCATACTTTTCTACTGACTCAAGCAATCTCTTTCCAAGAAGACATATCTTTTAAAAAGGGAATAGGATCAGGAATATATTAAAAAAAGGGAAAAAGGAAAGAGAAATATTAAGCGGAAAGCGAAGCTAAAAAATGTAACTGGAAGCATTTGTCTACCCACTGCTCCCTTCACGAAGGAAAGAGTCATACTTGAACAATGAAATTTTTGGCCAAAAACAAAAAGAAAAATAAAATGAAATTGGAACCTTGATTTCTTGGTTCACGTGGTCATATGATGCGTTTGGAAAATGCATGAAGAAATTCAATTGAAAATTGCACTAATTAGTTCAATTGAATTCTTTCACTTAATTAACTTTTTTATTTGGAATACATTTTTAAAAAGACGGAATTATATTAGAATATCAATCATGCAACAACATCTACCTCCAAAGATGCATCAAGCATCAATAATAGGATGATAAGTTATTTTGTCATCAGATGAATTCTTGACGTCAAATCCTATTCCTGTTTTCATGGGTCTTGGATAGCACAGTGAGATTCACATTAAAAAAAACGAATGGAACACTTCACACTCAACAACATTCAAACAAAAAAAGTAAAACTGAAAAATTAGAATTCGCATCAAGTGCATCCCCAATTTATTAGTATTCCAAACACATTCGTTATTCTTCAATTGACATTTGCCTCCTCCCCGATGGAAAACGTTAACGTGACTGAATTCGGTGTTTTAAGTCTTTCCTCTCACCCTGATTATGGTCGACCCTTGCGCTATTCAATCGTAATTGATCACCACCACCTTGCTCCACTGTCGTCAGTGCTTAATATAAAAAGGAAAATTAATCCAAGAAGAAACCACCATAGAATAAATATCAAACAACCAGTAAAACAAGCAGATATTTATCAACAAGCGCAATTCTATTACAATTCGATTTGCGCTGTGCAATCACATCAACAAATCGATACAGAGAAAGGGAAACCCGCGGGGCAAGAAAGAAGGAGCAGATATTACTGACCTGTGATGAAAACATTGCTGAAAATCCGTGGGGCCAAGTTCTGTGCCCTTTAAAACTCCAAAACGGTTTACCAAGTTATCCATGAGAATGGTGACTCGGAAAATGGAAAATGAAAGGAGATCTTCGGGACCTGGCGTTACGGGTTGACACGTTTGCAGAAGCTCTGCTTTTCGATCCTGAAAATGACACGTATGGCGCGAATGCTGTGACTTACTTTGTCCCCTCCAGCTTAATTTGTCGTTTATAATTGGACCGTACATTTGAATAATCACGTTGTCTTCTTTTCCTTGCATGAGCTAGAAATTTGCTGGTATTACATTGCAATTATCCTAAAATTATCAGTCGTAATTTAAATACACAGCAACCATATCAACAGATTTTTTTTTTAGGTTCAAAAACATATGACTTTTTCTGAATAGTTAGTCATTCATTTATCCAAAGCTGAAGAG
>QFDD01120407.1:0-12202 GCA_006871305.1 Vachellia collinsii
TTTTTTTTTTTTTAACATCTATAATTGGACAGTTGGTTTCTTGTGTTAGAAATGAAGGTTTACACTCATCAGCAGCATCCGGAACCTTTCTGGTTAATGATGGTCCATACTACTATTGTGTGCTGGAAATCCTTCTTGGCAGGCTTTCAAAACCACTGTATAATCAGGTATTGATGTTCTACTATTTATTGCTGATATTTAGTTTCGTGGCAGATTTTAAACTTTATAATCCTGTGAAATATTTAATAGGCTTTGAAGAGAATTTCCAAATTTGTGAGGACAAACATTCTTCCTGGTGCTATTGGAGAGGTTGGACTTCTTTGTTGTGCATGTGTTCATTCAAACCCAGAAGAGGCAGTTTGTCAAGTTGTTGAGCCGATACTATTATCTGTGATATCTTCCTTAAAAGGAACACCACGCTCAGGATTTGGGGGAGGAGGAACTTTCAATGCTTCTGCTTCATCCAAGGTTTCTTGTTTTGTCAGTATTTGTTATCTTTTGTTTCAATGTTGTGGTTGGATTCTCTTCAAAGTTGAGAGCACCTTTTTTCCCAGGTTAAATCCAATCTGTCACCAGCTCTTGAGGCTTCAATCGAGTATCAACTAATGATTTTGTCAGTTGGCATCACTTATGGAGGCCCAGCACTTCTTCGCTACAAGGATTTATTCAAAGAAGCTATCCTCTTGGCTTTTGATTCACCTTCTTGGAAGGTACTACTGTGCTGCGTTTGAAGAAGTTTTCCATGTTCTCTGCTGTAGTATTAAATATGTACACAATAAACATGAAATTTGTTAGCTCTAGAGGTCCTGGTTGTGTTTATAAATTGTTGTGGTTTCTGGGTTAATGACAGGTTAATGTGGCTGCTGATCATCTTCTTCGTTCCCTTCTTGGAAGCCAGATTCACTTCTATCCAATTGATCAGTATAAGTATGACACTATATGCAAGTTGCTTCCTGTTGCTATTGTGGTTACAGAGTTTTGTCTGTGATAGCAATATTATAATTTTTGTTTTCTAGGTGCATTCTTTGTCACCCTGATGCTGCTGTTCTTGAAGAATGGATTAGCTCGAAAGATTATTCCAATGATGAAAGATTGATTCCAAAGTGGCATATTCCATGTGATGAAGAAGTTCGGTTTGCAAATGAGCTTTTGGACATTCACTTTAAGTCAGCTTTGGATGATCTTTTGAATATATGCCAAAATAAAATCCATACTGATCAAGGTAAAACATGCTAATTTCTCCCAAGTACAATTTCCTATATGAGTGATGCTTGCAATTGAGTCAGACGACTTGTGATAATTCTAGATGTCATTTCATGGAAATTCTGCATCTGGACCCTAAGCATTTTGATGGCCATTTCCGCTTTTATGCATCACTTTCTGATCTTATGATGTATTTCATAGAAAAAAATGTTTGGATGTTAGTGCTTTGTGAAGGAAGTTCTTGATATCAATATACATTAAAGCATTGTGACACCCAGAATGTAATTTGCTGTGCAGGAGATGAGAAAGAGCACTTGAAAGTGACTCTTTTACGTATTGTATCATCATTGCAAGGTCTTTTTTCTTGCTTGCCTGATTTCCTTCCCGCCTCCAGGAATGGAATGGCTGAGGATTCAGACCCTGCATTTTTGCTTGCTGGAGCCACTGGTACTACTGTTAGTACTACTGCTCTGCGAGAAAAGGCTGCTGAGGTTGTTCATGAAGCATGCAAGTAAGGATCATTGTTAAATTCTTTTTTGTTTGTAATGTGTTCACCTTATGTACTTGCGATTATGATTATTTCCAATTGATTTTTTTTTTGGTTCTGTTAAGGTATGTGCTGGAGAAAAAATCTGATGACAGCAGCTTGCTGATACTAATTATTCGTGTTATGGATGCTTTAGGAAACTATGGTATTACACTCCAGCTGGATGAATTTTCACATTATTTCAAATTCAATTTCTCTACGCACAGCTGAACTCATCCTGTCCATTTTCTTTTCTGACACAGGTAGTTTGGAATTTGATGAATGGTCTAGTCACAGACAGGCTTGGAAGTTGGAATCTGCTGCAATTATAGAACCTCCTATTAATTTCATTGTATCATTCCATTCCAAGGGAAAGAAAAGGTAATAAAACTTTGATTCAGTCTCTTGATCACAGGAATTATGGGTTAAGAACTGTGGATTAAACCTTGAATTTTACTTTTGTTCCAGACCTAGGTGGGCACTTATTGACAAAGCATTCATGCACAGTACATGGAGATCTTCACAAGCATCCTATCATCTTTACCGTATGAGTGGGAATTTCTGTCCATCAGATCATTTGACTCTATTGATGGATGATCTTTTAAATCTCTCTATGCATAGCTATGAAACTGTCCGCATGTGAGTAAACAAGACATCCATTGCTAATATCTTACTGATCAGATTTATTTTTATGTGAAGCAGGTAGCTTCCAGATTTTGTTCAGTGTATTGTGATATATTTCACCTAGGCTAGGAATTGTTGAAGTTGATCAGATTATTACTATATCTAATGAACTAAGAAAGGATAGAGAATTCATTTGAAGGAGCACAGATAGCGAAATGAAATCAGTTTAAAGAAATTTGGACTTAATTACAGAATTTAGTGCTATGTGTTGAATTGTCCGCTATGGAAAAAATTATTGCCAAATTGTGTGATAAAATCTAGCAAGCATGAGCAAACTTATGTTCAGGCATGTCATGTGTCTGACATTGAAACCACCACAACGTTGACAGTCATCTTATTCATACGGACACAACAAAATGAAAGAATTTATCTTGATCTTATTTGTGTGACTTCGTATGTTAATATTTATCTTGATCCTCTGTCCTTTGGTTGCCTTCGTAGCATTGGCATGTATTCTACTGTTATCTAACATGCTTCACTAAATGCCATTCCAGTTCTGATAATGCCTGATTGATTTATTTATATGTTGTCAGGTTTGCGGGAAAATCTCTAATTAAGATGATCAAGAGATGGCCTTCTATGATTTCAAAGTGTGTTATCACACTTACCAACAACTTATGCAGCCCCAATGCAGAGGAATATGCGGTGCTGGGTTCTTGTTCAGTTCTTTCCTCACAAACTGTTCTCAAGCATTTGACAACGGTGATTGTTGAAAATTTTTCTCTTATTTTTTATTCTTTTAGATGGTGAATAAATTTAATTTTTCTGATATATTTTTTGTTATGACAGGATCCAAAGGCATTCTCTTCATTTATTCTGGGGATTCTTTCAAGGTATTGGCATTTTCTTTGCTTGGTTTTAATTAACTTTTCTGTACTATGTAGGATAATAATTTCTTCTCTATTTCTTGAAGTTCACACCATGAATCTTTGAAAGCCCAGAAGGCAATTAACGAGGTAAACTTATTCCCTATCAGATGATTGCTGTTTATTGTGCACTTTTTCTTGTTTAACATCACATTACTTATGTACAGCTTTTTGTAAAATACAACAACCACTTTTCTGGAGTATCTAGAAGCTTTTTTGGGACGTCAGATAATCACACTAGTGGACCAGATTTCTTGGATTTGGTATCTCAGATTGGCTCTATGAGTTTTGATTCTACTGGCTTGCATTGGCGGTATTTTCCTAAATATTCATATTTTCTTCATTCTGTCAATGTATTTCTTTTCCAGTTTTGTTTTAGTTTGCATGATGCGATGCTCCACAAGCTCACAAGATTATGCCTTCTGTTCTTCGGTTCTTGAATATTTGAATAATTGGATTAATATGTTTGTTTTTGCAGGTATAATTTGATGGCTAACAGAGTTTTGCTTCTGTTGGCTTTGGCCTCTAGAAACCACCCAAGTTCATCATCTAAAATCCTGAGCGAAACTGCTGGTATGCATAGAATCTTGTATGCTTTTGCATCTATATCTTGTTCTCTTATTTATTGCCTTGTTTGAAGTCAATTTTACTGACATATTCCATGATATTTGTGCTGTCACTTTTTTAGGACACTTCCTAAAGAATTTGAAAAGTCATCTTCCTCAAACAAGAATACTAGCAATTTCAGCTCTTAATTCACTGTTAAAGGAATCGCCTTATAAGCTGTCTGCTGATGAGAAATCTGTTATTTCTAGCGATTTGCAAGGCAATGCCAAGTCATCTCTAGAAGGAGCTTTAACTCAAACTTTTCAGCAAGAGGGGTTTTTCAATGAGACATTAACTAGTCTTTCTCATGTTCATATAATAAGTGATAATGAAACTTCATCTCCAAGAGGTCCAGGTGATTCTAGTTTCCAAAGCCTAGCAGACAAAGCCATAACTCGATTCTACTTTGAGTTTTCATCTTCTTGGCCACGTACTCCCAGTGATACCTTTATACGACGTGATAGCTTTTACCCGAATTTTGCACGTATTTTTAAGCGGCTAGTACAAGAATGTGGCCTGCCTGTTATATCGGCTCTTAAAGGTGCATTAGATGACTTTACAAGTGCCAAGGAGAGGTCTAAACAATGTGTAGCTGCTGAAGCACTGGCAGGTGTGTTACACTCCGATATTGATGGTCTATCTGGAGAATGGGATAGCTGGCTGATGCCCCAGTTAAAGAGTATTATTCTAGCACAATCTGTTGAATCACTTCCTGAATGGGCCTCTTGCATACGGTATGCAGTTACTGGTAAAGGAAAGTATGGAACTAGGGTTCCTCTATTGAGGCAGAAAATTCTAGATGCTTTGATGGCATCCTTACCTCCAACAGTAGCAACCACTGTGACAGTTAAGCGATATAATTTCTTGGTAGCTGCTCTTGTAGAAGTATCCCCACAGAATATGCCAGTAACTGAAATCCAGCTCCACAATACTCTTCTGAAGGAAGTGCTTGACAATATGAGTCACTCATCATCCCAAGTAAGAATTCCATTCACTCCATATGTTCTATTAGTCATCTGATTGAATTTTAAAGTCATATGAATCTTATTTGATTTCATAGAACTGGAACCTTGGAAGAACCGGTACTTCAAAAAAAGTAAATGTATATGTGTAACTGTATTTCATGATATGTATCACGTATTCTACCATTTGTATGGTTATATTTTTTTCATCATAATATTTTTATATGGCTTAAAAACTTAAAGCAAGATTAATGTTTTTCTTGAGTATTATAAATATCTTTATATTACTTGTTTAAAACTCAAGATACCTGGACTCATCCCCTTAAATATTGAAACATAACACACGCGCGCGCATATTCTTGTACCCGTATCCTGAAATTTTAAAAATTGCCTTATTTGATGTACCGTGCTGTATTGTATCTGATAGAAACCATTTCAGAGGAGGAAAACTGATATTTTTGTCTATTGCACAGGTGAGGCAAGTTCTAGGTATTACCCTCACAATATTGTGCTCTAACATTCGTCTATATCATTCAAGTCATCATGATAGCACATATGATGAGAGTCAAAGCAATGCTGATAATTTGTTAAAAGATGCAAGCTGGGTTCAGTTTCTTACAGAGCGAGCTGCTGAAGCAGTTGTGAACATTCAGAATGCTACCCAGTCAGACAAAGGGGTGAATTCTATGGATATAACTCTTGAAAATGGACATCCGGATGGTGATTCACAAGATGATATAAAATGGATGGAAACGGTACAAATGGCTGCAAATATATGAGTTTTGGTTGTACTTGTAAATCTTTCACTGATTGATTGTTATTCTTCATTTATGTAGTTATTTTACTTCATCTTCTCATCACTGAAGTCTGGGAGATCCTCTTATCTGCTTGATGTGATTGCGGGGCTTCTTTATCCTGTGATTTCCCTGCAGGTTTGCCCATATTTGTCTCTAATTATAACTATAATCTTTAAAAGACTTCTTTTGATTCTCGGTGCTATGTGTTTCATTAGAGCTACTTAATATTCTTTTCTATGTTTCCAGTAATGTATAGTCTTAGGACACCGAGCATTGACATCATTGAATGGAGGCCAATTTGATTGTTAGAAACCCTTTGTTTTCGTAGGAAAAAATCCCTATTTTTATATGATCTACCTTTTGTTATAGAGCAGGCTTATACGTGAATACTCGTGGTCGGCCTTTTTTTAACCTGGATCATTACTTTGTGTTCTATACCCCTCTCGGTCAAACATTTTGGTGCATTAATCTCTGACGATCCTACATCTGAATCGCTGCTGCTTTTATATCCTTTCTGCAATTGAATATTGAGTCACTCTTTCTATTTTAGGATATGGTTGGCGGTTGGCCTCTATTCCTGTGATACAGATGTTGAATCAGAGTTTTTTGTTTCCCTTAAAATTAGTTTTACTAAGCACATACTTTCATGGGTTAGATGTAGGATGGTATATATATCTTGACCTGGGATTATTCTAATCATTTGCAATAGACCATACAACATAATCTGGAATATCAAGGCTTTGCAATGTCAAACTCTATTCATATTTAATGTCCCCTCCCTTTCTCTTTTTACTTTTCTTTTGGAGTAGTTAAATACCATGATGATTCCTTTGCTTTATTATTTGGTCTGTTATTCAGCAATATCAAAGTTTATTTATTTTTTTTTTTCAAATGAAAAATATCATGACCTACGAGAGCGTATCAGCCTTTTCACTCATGGGTAATTTTATTTTCTTTTGAAGGAAACATCAAATAAAGATTTGTCAACATTAGCCAAGGGAGTATTTGAATTGCTTAAATGGAGTATTTTCCGGGAACCTCACCTCCAGAAGGTTGTCTCAGTGATTTTATCTGCTGCAAATGATCCCAACTGGCGAACTAGATCTGCTACATTGACATATCTTCGAACTTTCATGTATAGGTGTGATAATTTTGTGAGAGTTTTCTTTGTCAGAGCAGATTTTATATTATAGCATGCTTTGTACTTATGTACTAGCTTCAGGTGTAAAAATCTTAACAAGTCATGTCATCTACATCCATGCTTTGAAATATAAACAGCTTGCGCTTTATAGTTAGTTTTGTTGGCTGATAATTACTTTCACTCATGGGACAGGCACACTTTCATTCTCCCAAGTTCAATGAAACAAGAAATTTGGAGAACTGTTGAGCAGTTGCTTGTGGACAACCAAGTTGAGGCAAGCACTTGGCACAAAATCTATATGAATGTCAATGTAGAGTAGTGATGGAGCTTGAGGTCACGTAGTATTATTAGGCCGATGAAAGGTTCAGTCAGTACAATATTCCTCAGAAAGGAAGATAAGAGGAAAAATAGGCAAAAATGACTAACTGATAGTGACCCAATGAAACAGAGAAACAAGCAGCAAAAACAGTAAATGCTCCCCTGACTTTCGAGAGGCCAGGGCTCTCTCCTTCAGCTACAGTTCATTCCCTGTCCTTGTCCTCCAGGCACGCAACCCTAGATAACTGACCTAAGGCCCACGTTATATTGCTGCAGGATCTGCCCCCTTTTAGGCCCCCTTCTCTTATATGTCAGCCCTTCCTTGACGTTGGGCCCATCAAGTAGTCAGTGTTATCCGTCGTTTAGTTAGCTCGCCCTACTTTTTTTGAGAACCAGGTTGTGGAAAAGATCAATATCTTCCACCCAATCTGCTTCTGTGACTTATGTTTGAGAGTGGTGAAATTTAGACTATTTTGTTCGTGACAACCAGTATGTGTGTGGTTCCTCAAGGTTACAGAATGTCATATTTAAGTAATGGACACCATATCTTGACTTATGCTTTGTGCCTTGCTGCTGCTTTTCTGTCTCTATTATATTTTGAAGTGTGGTATTATTTATATCTTATTTTGGAAAACTTGATCTCTTGTCCAGGTAAGAGAGCACGCAGCAGCGGTCTTAGCAGGCTTATTGAAGGGTGGAGATGAAGTTCTAACTAAAGATTTCCGTGATAGAGCTTATGTGGAGGCAAATGTTTTACAGAAGAGAAGGAGGATGAGGTTTTCCCTTTCTCTCTTTATTCTGGGATGTGGAGTTGTGATTATTAAGAATCGTCAGCCTATGGAAAATCAGTTCTGGATTGTTGTCTTTGAACTCAATATGCTACCTC
Source organism: Vachellia collinsii (assembly GCA_006871305.1). Classification (NCBI taxonomy): domain Eukaryota; kingdom Viridiplantae; phylum Streptophyta; class Magnoliopsida; order Fabales; family Fabaceae; genus Vachellia; species Vachellia collinsii. Next base: position 7,990 of record QFDD01120407.1, read on the forward strand.
TTGTGCACGGTCTTGTGAAATTATCTGTAATCCTAGCTGTGGGCCTTCAGGAAAAACTATTAAGGACAATACATTATTTAACTTTCTCCGCATGGAGACCCTTGGGGGTTCATTTTTAAACTTCTTGCGTTTATGATATGGAAAGTAATGGCATCTGCAGTGTTTCTGTCCTTTAGATGCCTCAAGTAACATACATTAACTGATTGAGTAGCTCTCATGACCTTGTCTTGATCGGTCATTTATTTAGTTCTGTTTCTTTGTATTTCTTATGTCTTGTTTAAATATTTTGGAAATTTTCTGTTGCAGAAATGCAAGCTCGGGTTCATCAGTAGCATCAGTTCATGGTGCTGTACTAGCATTGGCAGCTTCTGTTCTATCAGCCCCTTATGATATGCCCAGGTTTGTCCTGTTGAAAGAAATAATATCCTAATTTCATTTTTGTTTTCTGAGACATTTGAAGGAAAAAGTTACGTATTCATCCATCATTTTCTCTCTCTCCCACTCTGTTTTTATTTTGCCGTTATCTTAATCAAATAATTCATTTCAGCTGGTTGCCCGAGCACGTTACACTTCTGGCTCGCTTTAGTGGGGAGCCATCTCCTGTGAAATCTGCTGTAACAAAAGCGGTTGCAGAGTTCAGGCGGACTCATGCAGATACTTGGAATGTTCAGAAAGAATCATTTACTGAAGAGCAACTTGAGGTAGCTTTTTAGAGAGACAATCATATTTTTTCCGGTGATTCATAAAATTGAATTATTGCTTGATATTTAAGATTCTTCTGAACTATATATTTTATTCTTGATCATACTGGCAGGTTCTGGCGGATACGTCATCATCCTCATCGTATTTCGCGTAATCCAATATTAGCGAGAAGTGGTTATAAGAGTACTGAAATTATAGGATACAAAGTATGTTTTTCATTTTTTGTGTATTGATAGTTTGTAAAAATAGCCATTTATCTACATCTGTATCATTGATAATCTTCATAGGCAGCTTATTCTTTATTTCTGACGTTGGAGTTCTTTCCCTTCTCTGTTCTGTGACTTTTCTTTATACTATGGGATTAATTAGATCTTCGGATGGTAAATCCCACAAAACACACTGCGCGTTGAATAAATTGGATCCATTTCTAATTTCTTTTGCAGTATTAGAATCATCTCCATTTTCTTCCTGAAATTTTTCATGTACGTGGCCTTGTTGATCCATCGCTGTGCATGTACTTCCGGTACACACACTTTGGCTCCATGGGGATCCATCCCCTTCGTTGGCAAACGACACCGGACTAAACTGAAACCCAGTCACTGTAGGGAAGACACTGCAAGTCCCTTCAAAACCAGCCGGTGTAGTTGCAGTACAGTCCCAAGGTTTATTTGAGGTTATCATTTCAGGTTCTTGCACAGCCTTGGATAATCCACCAAACTTAATCTTCTCAGAAGTGTCTTCCTTCTCATCAGGTTTATAGTTCATGAAAGAGCTTATGTTATTCCCCATTTGTTCACTTGTTGGTTGAGCCTGGAAGTTAATCTTCTTCTTAGTAAGAAGATGAAGCACCTCATCTTTGAAGCAGCCCAGAGCTGCTTCAGCTAGGTGAGCCGCCTGTGGGGGTGCCAATGTTGTTGCAATTTCGGCCATCAGGTGAGAGAATGGCTTGTGGGTGACAGGGTCAATCCCCATGCCTGAAAGTTTCTTCTTCAGCTTCGTGTTCCAGTGGTTTTTGACGTCATTGTCCGTGCGGCCCGGCAGCTGGGCGGCTATTAGTGACCATCTGAAATGACATCAAGCCATTATCTTAGTATATAAGACCTTCAAATGTTAAATATAATAGTTAATTAACTTTTTTCTAGAAAATTAAATAAATTACTTATAAATTTATCATCCTTTTCAAACTAATTTGCTTCATTTTTAACCAATATACGATCTAGTTATACACATAAAGCTAATTTGTTTAGCTTCTAATGTTAAGGATATTGAACATGCCCCCTTGAGCTTCCAGAACCTGTGGCATGCAGAGAGTTTTATGGATTAAAAGATACAAGGCATAAACATTATTCTAATCTCTGGTAAATAATAATGCAAGTTTCGGTATGGTCCATGCGCTCTTGGTTGAATTGATGTGGGTCGATTTTTATATGTTGCAATTAATGTCTCCTTTTCTGTCGCATTTTGTACATGCGAGAATGAGAATTAACTCCCATTTGTAGAATGAATGGTTATGGAAGTTGAAATTAAACACAAGACGGGTGGCCTTTTCTGCTTCACTTTATGAACTGTCATACATAGTCGACAGGTTCCAATCCAAAACAAGTGCCTAAGTTCACGGAAATGTCATCAATTCTTTGGTCAACATGAACAGGACAAGACAGACATGAAATGTATCATGCATAATAGATGTCAAAGACAGAGGTGATGTACCGGTTGCCAAAAACAGAGTGAAGCTTCACAATGGTTTGTTCTTCTGCGTCAGAAAACTGACCATGCTTGAGATCAGGACGAAGGTAGTTAGTCCACCTTAGCCTGCAGCTCTTGCCACACCTCTGGAGGCCTTCATCAGAACCAAAATAAAAATGAAGTTCGAGCTTTATTATTGAGATTGATAGGAACAAGACATGATGATAGAGACAAGACAAGAGTAGAAACCAAACCAGCATTCTTAGGGATAAGGCGCCAATTCCTGGTGCCATGTTGAGCAATGTAGGAAGAGAGCTTGTTATCTTCCTCTGGTGTCCACTGTCCTCTTTTAACGTTGTCCTTCTCACAGCATGGAATACGACCCATATTCTCTGTTTTACCAATTTTCTAATTCTGTAGAATAATTTGGGGGGGGGGGGGAATGAGAGCTTCCTCTGACTGCTTGGTTGCTTTCAGTCTTTGAATTGTTTTGAGGGAAAAAGAAAAGATGGGGAGTAATTGTTTTTAGGCTTATTTTTGTGGGTTTGGTTCTGCTATACTTTATATATCAAGTGGGATGCACATGGATGAAGAGAGAAGAAGAGCATCAAAGAGGCATGAGGACAATAAAGAATTCAACGCTGTAGAGGGCGTGTGTTTGAGAGGCAGGTAGCTCACCCACAAGATGCCTGGTCAAAGTCCCCCCTCGTTGACTCTCTCTCTCTCTCTCTCTCTCTCTCTAACACACACACACGACAATGCCTTCTCTCCCACACGAAGCCATAGATATTCCTTCACGTGCCCCTCTCATTTTATCATCGTTCAGGCAATTTTCTGCTCTGATGCCTTTTCGTTTTGGTTTGGGTAAACTAAATGCATCACGTTACTCAGAATATTAGCCTATTTTTTCAAAGATGATTTAAAGTCAATAATAAATATTTAAGAGGAATTTTATTTCGATTTTTAATCCAAAAATGGCTCAATGGCTATATATTATTGAGCTTCTCAAAAAACACAAGATAAGCTAATGCTTTTACAGCCTAGTGGGACGAAATTTCCCCCATTAAGAAAGGACGTGGTTTCTATTGTTCAGCGTACTATTATATTATGAAGAAAATAATGTCAAAAAGATTGCACAAATAATTCCTTTCAATTTGACAATTTGTTCTTCCTTTTAGTATCTTCCTAATAAAAATCAAAAGCCAAACAGCATTAATATAGATAAGTTCTGGAGCAGAACTAAAATTATTCTGCAATTGCCACTCTTTACAAGAAATCTAGCAACCAGACTAAACCATATTCTCCTTTCCCATTTTTGGTGTCTTCTCTTTTTAGCACGATAATAAATCTTCAGCCAAGTTTCTGGCTTATGATTCCTTCAAGAGACCCAATAAGACCTACCACAGTAACAACAAAGCAAACGAAGCTAAAACATCTGAACACAATCCATTTTCTGCTCCAAGCTTCAATTTTCTTCTGTACAAAGTACATCTCCACTGGGAAGTATATAGCCAATGGCCAAAAGCTCATTGCCCCTAACACTCCCAGAACTTGGTTGAAGTAAGGGAACAGGATTCCAAGCCCTGTGGTTGTAATCACATACACTGTTCTAAACACAAGCTTGAAGGTATTTATCTGGAAACTTGGCAACAGAGGCACTTTCAGATTATAGTAGTTAGTCACAAACCCACTGTTTGGAAATTTTCTTGAAGCCCATCTTTCTGCAGAACTGTATATCGGTTGGCTGAAAATCTGCAGACACAGAGAATACCAAATGTTATGAAGAGTTTAGAGAGAACATGATAAAAGAGGAAGTTTTGTACTG
>QFDD01120408.1:0-18682 GCA_006871305.1 Vachellia collinsii
TTCGTATTTACTCTGCCCATCCATTTAACTAGTTCGGATGTCCTTTTATTGTAACATTTTATATTTACTGCTATTATTGTGATGTGATTCGTGAACTGAACTTTTTAGTTTTTGCAGGAGACTACCTTCATAGAACAATTGGTGGAAGATGAAAGTCAAATGGAAGGATCACCAACTGGTTGTTCCAAAATACTGAATTGGCATCTCCATTTGGATGCTCGCTATACAAATTATCCCAAGGGATGGCTGCTGCCGAAAAACCTAGATGCTGTCATCCCTGTCAAGTGATCCCCCAGCGATTCTATTGTTATCATTTGCTAGGTATGATTTAATTATTTTTGTTAAGTAGCATATTTGTGCCTGGCTCTGAAGTTATTGATCCTTACGAGGGATACCAAGTAGGAAAAATCCTAGTCAGGCCATGGTGTTTCTGAAGGCATCTTCTTGTTTCTTCTAGGCTTGATTTTTAGTTGTGCATTGACTTGACATTCATATAATCCAAAAATGTTTATGGATTCATGTCCTTTAGCCTTACAGGGATCTAAAATACCCTTGCTCTTTTTTTTTTTTTAAATCTTGACAGCTTGCCTGTAATTCTTGTCAGTATATCTCTGGATAGATACTACATCAATTGTAGACCAGCGGCACTGCTGCGTTTTGTTCCATGGCACAGATAGAGACAGGTTACGTTGTTTCCGGAACCGAGCAATGTTCACTTTCAAAATCAAATTTTGTTCTTGTAAAGAATGTTACTATTATTTCATTGATAGAGGGGGGAAAAGGCCCCCGAGAGCAAAGAAAGGTGTGTTGATCTAGTTGCAACAAGGCCATTCAGTTTGTTGGGTCGGGCTACTGGTGGCAAAATTGATGTTTAACGAAACTGTTCCTAACTTACGGCTTTGTATCTAAATTAGCGAGGGTTACTTCTTAATTATAGTTTCGATGATCTCCTCCCCATGACTTTGTCATGTCTATTTATGTTTATAAAGGTCTTGGAATTATTGCTAAGTTGCCCTGCCTGCTTGGTTTCGATGAATTCCCTAGTTGGCGCGACAACACATACAAAACTGTTTAAAAGCATTTTTTTTAATAGATTATTATCACCTATCATATCTAACTGAAGTGATGATTCTGATCACATGACCATTTTTAAGTGAAAAGGGGTGCCACAGTAATGGTGATTATTGTTTGAGTGAAAACCACATTCTTGGACTTGGATAACTTGTAAGCAATCATCGATCCCGCTGTTCATGTAATTGTTTCAATTCTTATGAAAAAAAATAACACCCACGGTTCCCGGCTTTTAGCAAGATGCCATTTGACTTGAAATGACATCCGCGTGGCTGTTGCCTTGAATAATCCCAATCATGAAGACAGACTACAAAAGAATGCCAAGGAAAAAAAGGGAGGGGGAAGGGTTTAGATACAAAAATACATGGGAGAGCCGTTATCGTCTGGGTCCTCTACTTCATCAGCATTACGACATTCTTAGGGGAATGAATGGACTGACTGGGGAAAAAAATTACCAGCAGCCAGGAAGGTGAGATACGCTACTAAACTACGTGAGGATAGTAGGCCATTCATCGGCTTTCTAGAAAGGAGGCATCAAAATCGGATGAATATATTACAAGAAATGGGATAGAACCACAAAAACTGCTACTTGTACATTTCCTCGAGCAGCCTAGGCGAAGTTGCTGGAGCACTGGAATGGGGCTCTAGAGATGGTAACTTCTTCGTATTGTCCCCAGAATAACATGACCTTCTAGGCTCTGGAACAAGAGTCCGGTCCATGTGACCAGTCACCATGTCCGCTATTCTTATTCATCTTGGGACGGCTTCAAAACCTGAGAAAAGTGACCAATCTCCTCTACGCTCTACAGCAGGTTCAGCTGATCCAATTATTAAAATTCTAGTCAGTCTTATCAACTATCATGTCAGAGTTGCTCCGTGAACGGAAGAACTTGTGTCAGAAGGGTGCAACGAGCTCGACAGATGCTGCTGCGCTGGTGTTTCATGTGCAAGACCAAGCACAACTAATGTTGATCTGTACATGTGAACATGAGTTAACTGCAATCGAAATTTAGGCCACATCCTCTAACAATGCCACGATTCTAAGACTAAAATATTTGACAGCAGAAACAAACATCTTCTTCATTCCTCAGCCATATGTAGAAAAGTTTACCTAGGTAGTGAAGATTTTACAGTCGGCTGACTGGCGTAAGAAGCAAGAGGACCTCTGAGATTTGCATGTTTGTTGAGAGCACTTTCCAGTTGTGGAGGTGGCAACTGCATCCAGAATGCAAAAACACAGGTTGAATGTAAAGGGATAACACATGAACATGATGTTATGTAGGTGAGCAATGTACTACCTGCAACAATACATGAAAAGAACGTGGTTGGGTCTGATAGACACATTTTAAGAAACCAACCCAAAGTTTGGGCAACCGCCACACCTGCAGTCATAAAAGTAATCAATTAGTTGTCCAATGTACTGTTAATTGGTAGTGTTAAGGAGACAGTTAAGTATGAGAACCAGAATAATTTCTGCTCAAGATTGAGTAAAGCTTACCTGTTTACTAACAAGTTTTGATAATATCTCCATAACAAAATCAACCTACAAATAGACATAAATATTACCATTTTTAGGTACACATCTTTGCTATGTCACGCCTGATAAAAACTTCAGACACCAATAAGCTATCTTTTAAAAAAAAAAATTCACCAAATTTGTAAATGGCAAGCCTTGCGGTTGAACTGAAGAACTTGTAATAATTAAGCATATATTAAAAATAATGCTGAAATGGATAAGCACGTCAACAAAAAAGGGTGAATCTAAATGTTTCTATAATAACGTAATAGTTCCTAGATAGATATAAAATTCAGCACAATAACTTCCCAATTCCTATACTTGAAAAGACTTCATCACAAATTGGGAAAATATATTCATTGAAATATTTGATGAAGGAGAAACGGGGAGCATCGTTACAGGGAGGGAAAAAGAAAGGTATATCAATATGAGCCTGCCTTCTCAAGTCATCACATCTTTGGAAAGAAACATGAGGACCACAGAGGCACCACCAATGTTCTACTTTCACCTCTAGATTATTTAAATATCCACAAAATAATCCTTTCATGAACAAGACACAAAATACAAGGACTAGGAAAAGACAATGGTTGAATCGACTGCTCCAAAATTGATGAGTGCACAGGTTTATTCACCATAACACGTTTACTAAAGAGCATGCACAACTTATATCGTTACTTTCTAACAATTTAACAAACACTTGCAGCAATGCAGGGGCACCAAAAACATGCAACAAGAGATTTACCAGTACTGGAAAAGCATCAACTGCCTGAATAACTGTTCTCATGAAAAGTAGAGGCAATGGAGTTTGATCAACCTGAAAATTTTAACAAGACTCAAATGATCATATTGTAATATATCTGCCAATTACTGTCGATCAGATTGAATCTACTTACCATCTGGTTTAATGCTTTTGCCAGAACCTGTTGTGTGAACACAGTACGTTGCTCAAAACAAGCTGTGCAAGCATCAGTTATCTGATAAGGCAAAAGAAACAGACAAAATTTGAGGCCACTTGCGATCTTTGAACTTCAATTACTTAATACAAATTTGATGGGTTATATCTGCTAATTACAAGTATTAAAGTTTAAGCCCGGATAATAAACCAAACAATTTTTTTTTTCTACAGGCCTGAGAAATCAAGTCTGATAGGAAAACTGTACAGAGAAGAGAAGCCATTGAAAGAAGGAGCATCTGCCAGCCAGGAAAATATTGAAGCTTTCTTGTTGAAAACATTTAGCTTTTGTTTCCGGAAGGGTGAAGGGTGGTTGTGGGGAAGTCATGGGACGTAATAGTAATTTACAATGACAGAAACATGCCTTCTTGAGTGCAATGCCATCTTTCTCAGGAACAATTCCATGGATCGCAACCAACACTTCTACAGGTGTTAAAGCTGGGCCTGTATGAGCAGAACCCTGCCATAAACATTTGCAAATGTTAAGCACATCTAGATGAAAATGATAAACAGAAAATGGGGAAAAAAATCAATGACATTGCTTATTTGCTTGATACGAAATCCTACAGTAAGAAATTAAAAATACAATGATGTGTAAGCAACGAACAAGCATCAGAGACGTGAGATATGAACTTCAGGTTAAGCCTTTGAATATACCTGTAGTACATGAGCAAGCGCCATTTGGAACTTTTCCAATGGAAGTTCAACAAGCCGAGGGAATATTGGTAAAACCTGCTACCATTAAGCATAACATCGTAAACATTGACCACATGAAAACATAAACAGCTAATGCATCACAATTAAAATTGCCGTACGCTTCTTTCTAAATTTTTACTACTTCTGGAACTGAGCAATATAAACTAGCATCTATAAACAAATTGTAGAAGGGAGTCAAAATACTTGTGTCTTTCATTGAATTTGATAGAAAGAATATTTATAGCAAAGAGCCCATTAATCAAGGCAGAAATCATAGGGGATATAACGAGATACAAGGCATAAAAGTGAATCCCATAAAACCCTATACCTAATAGATACATGTATTTACAATTTAATTATCGGACTTCCACAAATCAATGTTACAAAATTTTCTCCAATGATAGGGCCATTGATTTACGAACAAAACTAGCTGAAGATTATAAATTCAGCCAAATGCCAATTGATAAGAAAAATAAGAGGAAAGTAATGAATTGACCTCATTTTTGGACAGTGATGGAAGCAAGGGAACAAGAATTGAAACATCCTGGGGCACAGAAATAGTATGGATAAATATATCTCCAAAAATGAAAGCATCAGAAGAGAATTCGAGAATGCTGTCAAGGCATACCCTTAATTTAGTTTCGTATAAATGCTTAACAGTGGCTATCAGATCAGCAGATGGTGTCGTTTCTTGAGTCAATATTTGCAACACCTACAAAGATAGAAACAGCATTCTAATAATTTATTTTATACTTCGAAAATCCACTTTCCCTTCTGCAGGGTGAAATAAGCTATCCTCAATAGTGAGAGAGGAAGCTACCAGTGTCAGAAGATTTTCACTTCCTTGAGGTGGATCAGATATAATATGGAGAACTTTAGAATATGATTGTCCTAGGGCCCTCAAAAGAATAGGAATGTGACGATGAATTGCCTGCAAGTGCCCAAATAGAACAGGTCAAAAGCATTAAACCAAAAACTGGCAGTGCAAATAATGGTTTAGAAACAATATCACGATGTCTACTGCTTTTTATGAGTTGTTTTTCATTCTCATGGTTTTGTTTGTACACTGCCCTAAATAGTTAAATGCACAAGAATCAAGGAAGATCAGAAGCCTGAGGCATTTTAAGCAAATAGTTTATTCAATGTGATACAATGCTCAATCTCATAGCCCAGGGCAAAATCAAAAATTCATGACAGATGTTGAGTTTCGGCAAAAGATAACTGTTTAAAATTAAAAATAGACCAAAGACAGATTTTCAACCTCAGTGACTGTATTAAAAAACAATAATATTCAAAGCAAAATGAAACAATACCTGCTTTACAGTTTTTGGGGCTCGTCCATAGGCATCAAAAATAGCCTGGAGAAGACTGGGTTTCTGCATGATTTTAAATAACGTGTTGGTGTCAACGAAACAGATGAAAAGTAATCAGTTGCAGTCGTCAACTTCTCAGCTGTATACAATGAAGCAAAACAAACCTTTGTGCATAAAGCAAAAAACAACGATATGAGACGTTGAGCTTCAGAGAATGACACAGATGCAACATTTGGAGCCACTGGTTTAGCAATTTTAGAGGGGTCATTTTCAGATGTGGCGGATACTGAAACTTGCAATGGATCTGGTATTTCCTGAATTCCAATCTGTGAAAATTAAAAGGCCATTCACTGTAGACAATTAATTCATTTAATTAAGAACATTGGAAAAAAATCCCTTGAAAGCAATAGAAACGAATGAAACACTTCAAACAATGTTACTGGCTATTCAAATACAAGTTGCCTCTATAATTTAGGACGACATTTTAGCCTGTTCTCTGTTACAGAAACCCATGCCTCATAAAAAAGTTTAAACGAATCAAGATGGATGAAATTGGTAGCAATCAGCTCAACATCCGATAATCATTCAGGGGATTACTATGAATTCTTCAAAGCAGCAGAGTGTAATCAGGAGAGACAAGAAGGAGGAGGTTGAAAAAGAATACAAGTGTTATACCACTGCGTCAGCTCCTTGGTCAATGGGTCCAGATTCAGAACGACCTATATCTAGGACCTTTTGGTCTACAGCAGACAGAAGCATTTGTTTCGCAAACCGTTCAACATCTTGTGATATGTAGCTCAGCTGATAAAGCTTGTTTGCCACCTGCTCAACACACCAAACAAAAAAGTACTAGGGGTTACCAAATAAATTGATAGAGTCTGACAGATTTCATATAGCCATGAGTTTATATACCAGCCGAATAGCTTTTGTTCGAATCTCATCCTGGGGATGAACCGCACACTGCCACATTGAAATGAATCCGTTAGTCCCATATAATTAATATAAGATTAACAGCGTTGACCAGACAATTACTACAAAAATATAACAATGCTTTCAATCTATCATTTCATTCTTCCTCACTATAAATGAAGTTGCTACAATAGGTCAAATAGTAGAATGTTAAGTGGAGCAACTCTAGTAGTCTTCATGGATTGCCTGAAGATGTAAGTTAGGCTTGGAATTGATATTCCTGGAAAGCCCAAAGTTAATATTTTTAATTAACAAGAACCTTTCTGATTTTTAATGGGTAGTATGGTTTTTGAGTAGTTTTTTCCTCTCTCCAGTTTTGGGTTAGTTTCAGATAGGACAAGGTGCTGGTTTTCTGGTTGAATCAGTCCGTCTGGTCAGGTTTCCTTGACATTGATGGAAATCATCATACCATGGATGATCAAACTGGCCAGCAATGTGCTAGAAATTAAAGTACCTTTAGTTATACATAGATAACTTAGTTTGATAAATAAAAGAAGAAAAATTGGAAAAACAAGTCAGCTGATTCAAATGGATTAACCAATTAAGGGAACATCGTCAATAAAGGGCTGACATGGAAAAACAAGTCAGCTGATTCAAATGGATTAGCCAAATATGTTATTAATTAGTAGCTATGACAAACACGACACATGGTTTCATCCACATCTATGAATATGAAAATTGTTTTTCTTTTTAATTTGCTAAATATATGAGCATGATTCCAAACACTCAATCCATTGCATATGGTCAAGATAATGTCTTCATCCTTGATATTAGGCCATAAAACACTGTCCCTGCGATAGGCAATATTCTGCTTGTAGATACTCATGAATGATAAGTTACCTTCAGTGCAATATCCAAGCATGCTTGCCGATATTGTGGACGACCCAAAATCAAACTCCATATCGCACCAAGGCCTTGAGTTACGCGCTCAATGTCACGGACAACTTTACCATTATGATCAATAACACTAGAATAGCAGAGATCGTTCAAAACCTTCAGCGCAGATTCCGGCAAAAGTGGGACTTCACCTAGAAGTCTACTAAAAGACTTGTCTGAAGCTGGGAAAAAATCCAACAGAGATTTAGCCTGCAAGAAAACTGTGGTTATCCATTCATCCCAAGGAGTATTTCATTTATTATTTTATCTTTTTTGAAGACCAGAATCTAAGAATTGTGTTTCTTTCGGTGTTTTGAAATTGCTTCCTGGTTAGGGATTTGAATATAGTCCCTGGTTTGATCGTATCAATTTATATTAGCAGTGATGATGAATGGAAACTTGCAACGAGGCAAACCATTTCCATACTTTCTTTATATGCTTGACACTTCTATACAGAAATCTTAAGAAACAGAATAGCCATATTTTCTCAGGAAAAGCAAAAAATTAATAAGGATATCGTTGTAAAAGAAGGCCAAACAAGATATAATGTGCCTACCATGCCCAAGAGAAAATTTTCATACAGAGCAGCAGAAGATGAAGAGTTTGGAATTGAATCCAGCATAACGCAGGAGTGCAGATAGTACAAAATATGCAATACAAGTTCATGGCCCTGCAAAATCCATTTAAAATATCATGTTAGCAACATCTAAATTTTTTTTAGGGAAGAAATGAACAGAAACAATTTATAAGTGACGTTTGTCAGATTTATGATCTCCATCCATAACCATTTAAGTTACTGCTAAGATGCTGACCACCCCCATCGTACTCAGATTTAGCAACTTCACCGGCACCAGTGGGAACGCTTATGCTTTTTTTTTTTTTTGGGGGGGGGGGGGGGCTGGGATATGGAAAACAAAATCATGTAAAATTTATAATTGAAAAAAGAAAGATTCAAAACACCAGGGTACCTTTCGCCACTGGTCATCCAGGACATGATTTTGCAGCATCGAGATAAACTCTTCACCATCATCAATCTGCATGGCAGGCCAATATATTTATAATGCTGCTCAAAACTGGATAGACAGTGAATGATTAAACCCTGATGAAAATCTGTTGGGAGTGTCAAGAATACTCCAGCAAGAGGTTATGGTTGCTCAGGCGCTATATTTTGTGCGAGGTAGTTTCCAAGAAATAACAGTTGTAGTTACACTTCATTTTATAACATTGATTATGACAACTTAAGAAGCATTGCTTGATATAGGAGCATAGATTTCTAAATAAACATTAGAAGACAAAATCATTGTAACCTTGTGTACAGAAGATATTTCAAAAAAAAAGAAAAAGAAAGAAACAAAGGCATATTTCAAAAAAAAGAAAGAGAAAGAAACAAAGGCGGTATGCCCATGTCTTCAATATAATTACATACATTCTTTTTTTTTGGGCGGGGGGGATACCTGAGCCACCATTCGGGCAAGTAATGGCATGCAAAACTGCTGACAGTCTGTCCCATGCAAATGCTTGTATGACTGGATAAGATGCTTAATCGCCATATGTTTAATATTACTTTCACAATCTTTGGACAGTTCAACATATGATGGAAGCTGTGGTAATTCCAGACAGGTATCTTCTGATGTAGATACAGATGTAGCATCTGGAGAAAACTGATCATATTCCAGTAGAGTTGAATTAGTCCATTTTGCCTCAGTATCTAATAGCTTCCCTGTACTCAGACCCTCTTCTGTGACATCAGCAACAGAGTGTGAGGGATCCGAAAAAGCATTTTCTTCAGGACTCCCATCAATATCTCTGGGCTTCTCTTGGACCTCCGTCTTGGTAATTGGTTTTTCAGGTGCTGAAACTGGTGGACCTTCAGAGATGATATCTTCACTTTTGATATTGGTTGTTAGAGGTGCTGAAGCATTGTCAATAGTGGTTGAAACGGAGTATGAGACAGGCTTACTCAAACATAAAGATTCATCAAACTCCAATTTCATAGAACCAGTATCTTCCATAACAGATACAGATGTCCCTGGTGCATTTACCCCTCCACGCCTAGGATCCAAGCGACGAGGATCCTGAAAATTTGTACCGGGAAGAATACAAGTTGAATGAACAAACTAACATTTTATGATAATAGATACAGAAACATCTACTACAGATGCCAATAACACAAATGCAATAACTTTACCCTGCGTGGATCACGTTTGGAATCAGCAGGCAGATTATTGACATTAGAGGTGTCAGATGGTGATGTGGCAGTGGCTGAAGGGAATGGAGCTTGAGCTTTAGTAGCAGCAGATTGAACAGAATTTATTGGTGCAGATGCTACAGGTCGCAATTGACTACGTAGGGTATCAGCTTGTGTTACTGGTAGATCCCCAAGCCTTGTTAATGATGGTGGTGTCTTAGGCAAGTGCCTCATGTTAGTAATGACAATATCAGCTAACAAATCAGGATGGATCTTTGAAATAAGGATTTCAAGAGATTCAGCACCTCTTTCTCCTTCAGCAAGCAAAGCCCCAATCATAGCAATCATTTGCTCCACAGCAGCTAGTTCACTATCCAGCACAGGAATATTAGAGGACAATTCACTTGCAGAGTTAACATCCTGCTCAGAATCAATTATTTGAACAGATAAAGGAGAGTGTGGGCCAGGGCCAGAATGAATTCTCTTAGGGACAACCTCATGACCATTGGTCAGTGGTTCATCTACAGGCAATGATCTTTTTCTAGATAATTCCCCAGAAACTGGTGTCTGAGTTGATTGGTAATCATCCTGACCATTAAAAATGAAAATCAATGTGATACAATAAGATGAAATCAGCTGCTAGCACCTGGTTCTCAATTCCACAATCTTATTTTGCAGCCATAAGCAGTAATGTCACCCCTTACCTTGCTAGCTCGAACATCACGAATGGAACGGTCACCATTTCTGATTAATTTGTCAACTTGACGAATGACTTGCTCAGCAGCATCCCCTGCATTCATAGCTCGCAGGCTCTTTACCAATCTTTCTCTTGACTGAAAAAATAACAGAAATCTTTGAGACAAGCCATTTTATACCACAACCATAGCAGGCCTCATTGTTCGTGCCTGATTACTATTAGCATAGGATCCTAAGAGGACCACACTATAAACTTCATTATTGTTCAGTACTTATGACTGCATGCCATTTCCTCTTTTTGCTGGGGGGGCGGTGCGTAGGATGCCGCACTAATTGGAAGCAGGAATACAGTAATTGAACAAGAGAATATGACAAATTATGTAGTGAGATATTCATAAAAAAGGTGTGGTGTCTTCAGAGTGAGGCCAGACCATAAATCAGTCAAATTATAATTTCAGAAAATCATCACATAGAAATCGTAAAGAGAATATTAGAAAATGAAGACATGATCAATTAGAATTGAAGACTAACAAAGTAGGTTAACAAAAGCATCTTTACCTCCAATATTGGTAAGTAAGTGCACCTTAGAAACGCCAAAAATGCTGTTCTTAAGGAATACTGAACACTGGCAGCATGACATCCTTTTACTGTTTGAAAATTTGGATCAAAATCAAGCAATGCTGGAAGAACAGTATTGCAGTGCTGCGGCCTTTTCCTTGCTATGGCTGCAAGACTGTCAAAGGAAGCAAATTACAAGGTCAAATCCCAGATGAAAGGAACATCGCAGGAAAGAGGGTAAAAGAGAAAGAGCACATTAACCACAGAAATCAAATGCAATGCTAAGAGCAGCGTAACACTGTAACCTATGTAAAGAGAAGTTAGACCAAACAACAGCCAGGGCACATGCATTTTAAAAACAAAAAAAAGCGGCCCCAAAACAACCAAACTGTCACCAGCATGGATAAATATTTTAAATAAATAATATGCATTCATAATATTTCATTGGAAAATTATCAAGGAAAATATAGAGCAGCATTAGTTATACATGTCTACATGAGTAAGTTTATAATTTTCAACTCCTTGTCCCACCTATTCTTTTATTTATTATTAAGGTACAAATACATACATGTGCAATTAAGTTTGCCAATGTAAATAACGGTTATTAATAACAAAACATCTGAATCATATGCATAGATAGCATGTCAAAGGAAATTTTAGAATAGATACTGATCAAAATTTGCAGCCAGGGTCCCAAGAATCCATAGCATAATGTCTTTTTTCCCTAAAAGAATAATTGTACAGGCTCACTTTCTTTCTCTCGCTGTTTTCCACAGCATAAACTTTAAAATTGACATGATAAAACTGGAACAACTTGCACAATGTAAAACTTATTGCAAACATGACAATACCCTGACTAGTGAAGCCGCTAAGCCCCAGTACCATGCTACACACCAAAGCCACTCAATCTGGTGTCACCTACACTATAGTATAAATACCAACCCCCCACCCTCCCCCCCAACCAAAGAACAAAACTATCATCACTGTTACCCGAAGGGCACCCTAAATCACCTTGATTCAACTTCCTAATATTCCTTCAACGACAAATGGCTTTATCTGTTAAAAGCCTTTGCCAATTGCACCATTCAGGCAGAGCTCTTTAAGCCCCAAGAGGTCAATGCAAGAAGTTTAGATATAGGCTACTGATTCCCACAAAAGCTGGCAAGCAAACTACCTAAAGGGTTATTATGCTCACGACAATAACATCAACAATAATTAACCCACTCAAATGCCATATTAGATTTTGGCACAATCATCCAAAACAGCACTTAAAGTGCCAAAAGAAATTTTAAGCCCAATGTGAAATAATTGAATTCTTTTCAATAGCAATATGTTGCATTGCTACAAACTGCAGTCGATCAGTTTCTTGACAACATAGCAGTAGTAATAAATGAAAAGACATTTGCAAATTCCAAAAGCAAAGCCTTATGGGCCACACTTGCCTCAGGATACCAAACCAAACCATTTACAATGGTCCAAATATAGATATGGATCCATATACATTACTGACATTCATGGTGATTCTGCACACAAGATAGATGATATTTCCACTACAATGAAAATCTGAATATACAGCAACAAAAAGTAATTATGAAATCATTCAAATCAAATGCCACAAAAACTGAGAAGTTTGCATGACAACCAGTGATACTGATGCTGATGTCAACATTTTAAATTATTAACTTCAAAAAACCAGAAATGTGATATAATGGACCACCAAAACCTTGTCAAGAATGATTTTCTATGCAATCATAAATATATTAGGAGAAAAATATAGGAGGGAGGAAATAGTCAATTTATGAGCCTAAAGCATAATCACGAGAGAAGTACTCCTTCACAAGTACTTTCGAGTCCTTTGTTCGATTTAATGCTTCAATTTTGAGGAGATCCAGTCATAACACGAAAGGGAGCGTAAGGTCGGAACAACGACTGCCAACCAAGAACTCGCAAGAGCCATCGCATAAATAAACTTGAAGGGTAATTTTGTAAATGCTTGAGACTTAATTTTCTGAAAAACATTAAGCCCATAACCATGCAGGTTGATGAGTCCATGCATATATTGAAATATTTGCCATAATAAATTTCACTATGGTTTTTCAAGTTTCAGCAAACTCCAAGCACAATATCCATGTCATGAATTTTGATTTCATAAAGTAGGTTTGCACTACATACCAGATGAACCAATGAAATCAGATGAAAAGGAAATTTATATTTGAAAAGGTTACCAGGATAGTGAAAGAATCAGCAAAACAGAAAGGTCTAGATATAGAAGATCAACTGTGTAGAGTCCAACAATCCAAATATAATACCATATGGAAAGAAGTTAAAAGCCATAAAGATGGAGCAAAATCACCAAATATAACACAAGCCCCCCACCAAAATATAATTCAAATTATGGACACATTAAAAGTGTGTCAGCTGTTATATCAATAGTAAAATATCAAATGACAAATACATTTTCAATTTCTCTAAACAACGCCGACTGTATGCACATACAGCACAAAAAAATTTACACATTAGATGGTCTCTAAAAAGTTTGCAATTATAAACTGCATCGTTGATGACCATGTTTCCTCAGTTCATGAGATGACCATTTTATGCATCAATAATCAATGTTATCACCGAGATCAGCTGGCGCTCCACAGTTAAAAAATGAACATAGTCTATCCTTGTCACTTTCATTATATGAACCGCCAAAGCAGCAGAATCCAGAGCCATTTACTCCTCATGGCGAGCTGGTCAGCAAGCTGCAGCGATATCAAACAAGTAGTTGAACTTGTTCTATCCATGAGTCCCTGCTTCAGTGATCCTCCATGATTGTGACGATGGTATAACCAGGAGGACAATGCAGTTATATACTAAGTTTTAAAAAGCTTTCAGAATCTGAAGTGAAGACATAATCGCATCAGTAAAAATGAGACATGATAGCATCATGTATAGTTACAATCATGAAGCCATGGAGCACTATATACACTAAATTTGTAAGACACAAAAGTCACCTTCCAGCATGGAAAGGAGTAAAGGGAGTAACACACTATTACATTTCAAATTTATAAAATTACACAAATTAAGTTGAATAGTTATGTGGCTAACGGGAATCAGTTACAATTGTGTAACCATGAAGCACATAATAAACTAGAATCATAGGAAAAACACGTCACCTTCCTGCATGTAAAGGAGCAAAGGGTGCTAAGACAATAATATATTTCAAATTTAAGCTGTTAATAGGAGTGAGTAGCAATCTGTTAGGGTGTTCTGTTAGGAAGTTTTAGCGCATCCCTGTTGGCATAAATGAGGGATATACATATGCGTCGAGTGCGAATGAAATGTTTGTTTATACATGTTACATGTACCAAGAATACTTCCAGCTGCAAGTCTACGACAAATGTTCCCAAATAAATGAGTTTAGAAGTCTATGACCCCTGAAGATGAGATCCATTCCATATGTACCTTCCAGAAAAAATGAATTAACAAGCTAATGAAAATGTGTTCCAAATATCTTTGAGCATTTTGATCCCCCTCCACTTTTAGTAGATGATGATATGTCCTCCCATAATAAACATACAAGTTAATGATGTCATGCAACAAGAAAAATAATCACTAAAAAAAATCTTAAATTTCTATGCAAAACCGTTAGAGCAGCCTACCAAAGCAAAGCCATGGACTAAAACACATAAAGATGTCCAAAAAGATCTTTCCAATGAGGGCACATAAATTGTAAGGACTGCCAACACTTGTTCATTATTATTTGACATATTTTATGCAAGATAAGCCAAAACTTACAATCCAGAATTGGTGGTACAAAAGGAAATCATCAGAAGAGAATCATCTCCAACTTTCTAAACTTGCAGGACCGCATATACACTAAAAGTAGGAAAGCACAAAATGAAGACATACAAAAGAATCAAAATCAACAATTTTAGCTTACATGTTTCAAGTGGAGAGATGCAAAAACAGTTTGCAAGCAACTAAGAGTTGTTATAGCAGTTAATGCCAATGAAATCAGTCCATAGGAAACAATGAGCCTTGAGATCACACACCAATGTTGAAACTCGCAAGTGGCTTTCAATCAACAAAAGAAAGGAAGGGGGAAAGAAAGAAAGAAGAAATGCATAATGAACAGACAGAGAAATTAACTTCATCAAGAAGATGATGGTAAATTACCATGTTGCCACCCGTTGCACAAAAATAACTCCTTAGTCCAGAGTCCCGAGAGGAGATATCAACCCAACACAAAAGGAAAATAAAAATAAAAACCGTGGACACAGGAGGTCACTTGAAACAAGATAATTTCCATCAATGAGATCCTTCCTATTTTCAGTGCATTCAGTGCAAGCAGGACACTGTGATACTAATTTCAATGCATAATAGAACTAATCATATATAGTTTCATATTCAGCAGATACAAATTTATTGACATACCCTCAAGGGTCAATATGAGCTATGCACTCCTAAACTATGCATTGCAATGGGAGTACAAAGATAGATTAAATATCAATTATTCTACATAACTCATGTTAATTTGACTGTCACATTACCAACTACCACGGCAGAAAATACCACAAAACTAAGCAGATTTAAGGTTTACGAGATTATGGAAGCCATTGGTTTACCCAAAAAACTTGATTTTAATACAGAGATGCATAGAAAAATTAGAAGGACTAAAAGAGGAAAATGTGGAAAAACAATCTATCAAACAAAAATAATCAAAGAAAACCACTGACCACACCTTCCTTCTAAAATCACAATCATGCTTCCCCAATATTATTCACTGAAAGTAAATTAGAACAATTCTTTACATGCACATAAATTAAGTAGACAACTAGCACAAGATTTGTAATCACTAAAAGACAAGAATTAGATGTGATATAAATGTAATAGACCAACTAGGTTATCGACTGCTAGCACATGAAAACTCACCAATTGACAATAGTAATTGTCAAGCAACCAGGCAGGCTGCCAGCCGATTGCAATAAGTTTAATAGAATGCCAACAGTCCTACTTGCTTCTGACATGAGCATCACCGGATCCAGAACAGGGTGACTAACCTCCAACCATGAGATATTAAATACTTTTCTGCCTCCTGTATTGTCATTGATGTTAAAATTAAAATGGATGAGTATATTAAAACCATGGCAAATAAACCTGATTGTGATTATAGCAGCAAATTATTTGCGCAATAAAGCCATATCCTCTTAATCTCATCATACTATAAATCTTACGGATCATGAAATTTGAAGAAAAATACCTTCTAAAACAGACTTCTCAGGATAACTGATGTCAGATGAGAAAAGTAAGACTAGTGTTTCCAAGAATTTCAGTGCTAACAACTTCGTTCCAATTGAACCAGGCTACAATATCAAGCAAGTCAACTCTCCAATCAGCAAAACATAAAGTCAGCCACGACCGCATGAATTCATATTCAAGTAATATGACTATAATACAATATTTGTGCAGTTTTGATAGATAAGGAACTAGATAGTTACATAAGTGACAACTAAGAAATAAGCCTGCTTCAAATTAACTATCCAATTATTATAACATGCATCAGATCATAGCAATTTAATAGAAAGATTACAAAAAAGATAGATATAGAGAGAGAGCCAGGGGGCATGTTCAAGAACAAATATGACAAGTAAAAGTTACCAGCATACTGTTAACAACGACAAAATTCACTCCAAATTCAGTATCCCCAGTTAAAACTTGCAAGAAATTTTAGATATCCCAATTCCCAAAGAAGTTGTGGTGAAAAGAATTGCTAATTGAACCCTTTAGCATCCCCAAGGTTGCCCATGATCATAAGCAAATGACAAGCTGACTAACATGTTAAAACCATCCGCTTCTTTCAGCAATTTTGATTAGCTTTAAATGTAAATTTGAATCGTTATACAAGTGTATGCCTCAATAAGTTGAAAATGTTAAAAAAATAACAAACCTGCATATCACAGAAATTTGATCACCTGTAATTTAGCACAGCAGATATATGCACGACAATAAAAGTGAAACTATGGCATTAACTGTGGATCTAAAAGAAGAAGCTAGATACCTCCAAAGCAATCTCAAATACAGAATCCTTGAATTTGAGCATCCACATCCAAACCTCCTCCAGCCACCTTTCAACTTTACCATATTGTTGATACTGCCAGATTTCCAAAATGGTGTCAGTAGCCTAGTACAAACCAGGGTCAGGAAAATTATTTTTTAGGGGTGGGGGGATAAAGTATAACGGTGCATTAAATTACAACAGTTTGATAAACCAAATGAAAAATAATATATTTAAAAAATAAATACATAAAGTCAGTTCCGTTCTAAAGAACAATTGTGCCAACAATATAAATAATATAATTCTTGACAAGAGGAAAAAGTATAATGGCGGAAATATTCATGAAGCAGAAGAGAAGGAAGAGGGAAAGAAAGGAATAAAGTCAAAAAAGAAGTTTTTCCCTCAAAAATAGACATCAAATGACAGTTAGCTAAGGAGTTCTTCCACTTAAAGTGGATTAATATGATACAAAACTCCTCAAGGATGGAGGTGCAGCATTATTAGTCTTTGGAAAACACTTAGTCCAGGACCTACACACATTCAGCTTAGCCATAGCTCATAAATGATGTCGGTTTCATATGATAACTTAAGGCTCATGTGTCCGATGTTTTACAAGCTTATGATACCCCTAATCCTATAGAAGCCAAGGCCAAAAGAGTACATAGACAAAGGGGGCCATCATGGACAAGAAAGACACAGGACAACAAGATAGACACAGGACTACGTATTCACAATCACACAAATTCCTATTAAGATGTAAAAAATTAAAAAACAAGAAACAAGAAATTATGAGTCCATTTGTCTTCATGCATGGATCAAGGCAACAAGAGGGTTCAACAATACCTGCACCGTCATCTCAGCCAAGACACTGCAGAAGATATATGTGCCACTACCAATAGCTTGCTTTACAACAATTGTGTCATCATCTCGTAAAAATGCTAATAATACAGACATTAGTGTCGGATAATGCTCTGCTGCTCTTAATCCTATCTCTTCAATTACCCTGGAATACAGAATGAAGATCTTAAGAAGAAATGCACCAGTAAAGACAACCCATCGCCACACATATAAAGCAAAGGACAAAGATTAAAACAGTTCTTGCGGACAACAGCAAAGTACTAAATTTGCTTGGATAAAAAATGCATTATGGAAAGACATGCCAGAAAAAGCTACAAGTATTTCCCTGCATGCACTAGGTACTCACAAATTGCACATTTTTTTGCGGCCTGAAAAAGCGCGCGACATGAAAACAGAAGCAATAACCAGAAATGTAGTCGCAATTTTGCCTCGTGTAGAAACATATTTATTTTACGAGGAAAGCATAATGGAACTATCCCCAGAATACGTTTGAGGCGGAAAGCAATTGCAGTGAATTTAATTTAAATAGTCTAAATGATATAATAAGAACGTCGAAAAGATACCAGCAGCTTTGGAGAAGCATGGCAGCAATAGAAATTAGAATGAATTAAAATGTGGCGGATGAGAACTCACTCTATCAATAATTTTCGAACGAGGGTTTCAGGGGAGGACTGAAGCTCGACCAGGTAGGAGAATAGGTCGGCGGCTACAGACGGCTCCATTGACAGAAGAATATCCTTGGCTTGTTTCAAAGACGAAATCTTGACAGCTAAGTCGCCATGATTGTTGGCAGCGGCCAGAAGAGAGAGCGCTCGGTCTCTGGGGAATGCGGCCATGACTGAAGCAGCAACGACGAGTGGAAGAGAAGAGGCTGAGTGATTTAGAAAAAATTCCTAGGGTTTTGAAAGAGATGAGAGGGAGGTTTTAACTTGAGAGGAGCGAGGGG
>QFDD01120409.1:0-13568 GCA_006871305.1 Vachellia collinsii
CCCTATGTAACACTCTCTTGATAATAACTAAATTACATCATTTGAAAAGTTGGGTAAGGACAATAAATGTGTAAAAGTGCAACTTATTTTTCTAAAACACCCTTGTTGATAGAGAGGGTGAATAGAAAAGAGATGAGGAATAATGAGAGAGAGAAAAAACAGAGATGAGAGATACATCTAATTAATTAGAGACACAATTGAAAAAATGCAGTGTAAATAACGAGATAAGTCTAAAATTTATCTTAACCTTCACAATTTTCCTTCTTATATTTTGAACTGAAAAGAGTTTATACTATATCCAAAAATCTGTACAATAATCAATGGAGGGTAAAATTAATTGTATATTCAAGTGAAAATTTAATGATGTGACTTATAAATAAATAAATAAAAATCTTTCTACATTATACCTTATATCTATACTTGTTGTGTATATACACGTTGACATATAAAGATTTTTTTTCAGGGGTATGGTTTATGCACTGTCACTTTGAGAGACACAGTAGCTGGGGTATGGACACTGTGCTCATTGTTAAGGATGGAAAAACCAAGGAAACAAGCATGCGTCCACCTCCTAAGTATATGCCTCCTTGCTCCAAATGAAGGCATTAATTAATTAATTAATTACATATATTCTACAATAATTCTTCCAATCAATTATAATTGTCTGCAAATTAAATAAATCTGAGTTTGGTTTCGGACTCAGATGGGATTCAAATTCCTGAAAAATTTAATTACCTGTGCCTGTCAATTGTTTGAGAAATGTGTAATCCTACAAATGGTTCTTGTTTAGAAGACAAACTTGTGTCGCTTTCTTCTAGTTATAGATTAATTGTACCTGTCTATCTATTAATGAAGATTATTGTAGTACATGTTAGTACTTCACACGTGTTATTGCACAATATATAAGCTCGCTCTCTCTCTCTCTCTCTCTCTCTCTCTCTCTCTCTCTCTCACACACACACACACACACACACACCCCATTAAGGTAAGTTGGCTTTGAATTTGAACCATTCCTTAAAGAACACACTACATTCTTTTCTTAAATTCTTAAAAGGAGGTGGTCAAAATATATCATTTGAAGTTGTTCCAAGTAATAAAAAATACAGTGGTTGATTTATGGCTGTTAAAGCAAGAGATGGTAGAGCAAGGAGATAGGCAACCTTGTTTCTTTTTTATTTTTTATCTTTCTTTAACATGAATAAAGCCTTTAATTTCACACTAACCAAATTAGTTGCAGAAACATTATGCTAGCAACCCTCCAGTCCCACAGATTCTTCATGATGAAAGCAAGTATTCGGCCTAAAATTTTTCATTCCCTTTTTTACCATAAGATTCTTTAGCACCAAACTTAATGATTGAATTGCTTTCATGTTTCAAAAATTAACACCAAACTTTCAAGGTACTTCTTAAATTCAAGGCAAATAACACAAAATTTGAGTCAACGGTTTGAGCCAAGTGTCCCAATAATTCGGTGCTCACGATCCTCATGATGAGCATCGCATTTCTTTTCTTGATGAGATGAGATCGAAACCATTCAAACATAAGTTGGACACTTTTCATTCAATTATTCTTTGATTCTTAATTTTCAAGTGACGTTTTCTTAAAAATGGCAATGGAAACTTTTTTCCTTTAGTTTTTGAATTTAATAAAATATAATTATTAACAATATAACAATTAAATTAAATTTCTTTTATCAAACCAGCCTATTTTTATTTAAATTGTTCAAAAACAAAATTTGATTTAACAGTCTACGCGAAGCGTGGAAATTTGGTGCTCTCATCCCGTTCCCGTTCCTTTGGACAGTTTAAATTTAAATTTTCAAACAATAGCTTTTTAAAAATGATAAAAAGTTTATTTTATGATATATTTAGTATTTATCAAAATAAGAATACGGACTAATCATAAACTAAATGTAGACCATTCCATTTTAATTTATAGAGATGAATATTTACACTTTTATTTTAAGATGACCATGAAATCTGTTTGCACATTTCCATGAGCAAAATATATAAGTGATGTGAGCGAAAACTGAAAAGAATGAAACTAATGTCCCGAAACTCCTTGGACGCTTCTAAAAGCAGCTCACGTAATTAATTATCAAAAAGTTGGGATAAGATGTGGTGTTATTTTCTTTGTGTTAGTGCTTTATTAGTTAATTAAAATTAGGTCAGAACGCACAATAAAGTAAAGGGCACCCAACTTGTTCTCCATCAAGCAAACAAGGAATTTAAATCCTAGACGCCAAGCAAAGCAACGTAATTCTAGGGGATGGCCAAAAAGCACAGGAAGAAGGCGATATGTAGTGAAAATCAAAAGGCACTGGTTAAATGTAGGAATCCAAAAAATAAATAAAATCACTTTTTGATAAGCCCCTTTATCAAAAGTCAAAAGTTATAATAGACACATTACTTAATGCGATCAACATGATTTAAGAGTGGCTTTGTGTTAGTGAAACATGATGAGACAGATGTGTTATTCAATAATCTGATTCAACCAAAGATATAGTACTTCTTACTGCATATAGGCAGTTCCCTAATCAATTATTCTATCCTCCTTGTGCAGCATAATGTATTTTTTAAAAAAAGAAATAAAACATTGTTGGCATCAAACACCTAGTCTCTAGAAAGCCACAGTGAAGTCTTATTGATTGAGATTGAGTGGAAAGGAGTAAAGTTCTTACAACAATATGTTACACTACCTCTAATCTTAAATATATGATCTATCTAGTTTGTAGTGCAAGGCAAGGGCAGGCAAGATCTGGGTAATTTTGGGCAAACTTTGAACTAGGCACGTGTAAGGTATAGACAAGGTCTGAGCAAGCACTACAAACTATATCTTCCATTAAGAATCGTAAGTACTATATATTATATAATAGACCCTAATTTAGGACAAGTAGGATGATAAATTACAGAGAAAACTTTGCTTTCAAGTGAGAGTAAAGTGGGACCAAAGTAGTGTCTATTTTATAATATTTGCAACGAAGATGAAGGAAAAAAACTGTTGAGAAATCCATCGCATCCAAGAACTTGCCCTACATGTAACTTGCAATTAATGCAAAATCTGAATGTCTTGGAACTATATATAAAGTTATATATGCATGTTTTGTTGTCTCGAATTACTGCCCACTAATTACGAAGAGCAAGGTAGATGGGAAATTACATGGAATATCAAGCTTTGCTAATAGCTCTGCTGATGAGCTTCATGTTTTTTTGCAAGCAGAGCCAAGGCAACGGGGTTCATTATTATGATTTCGTAGTAAGTCTTGAAATCTCAACTGTGAAAATTAGTCCCGTCTTTAGTATTTTTTTCCATGATTTGATAATTTATACTTATTATATATACTGTCAAACTTATTTTTTTTGAAATGCGAAATGAATATTGACTATTTATAATAGGTGGAAGAAAAGAATTTCACAAAGCTGTGCAGCACAAAAAGCATATTAACAGTGAACGGGAGCTTTCCAGGGTCAACAATTCGAGTTCAGAAAGGCGATACAGCTTTTGTTACAGTCTACAATAAGGGAACTTACGGGATCACTATTCATTGGTAAATAATTATTTTGCCCATGTGTGAGTAATGAGAAATCTAAATTTCCTCAAAATTACCATATACATGTGTATATATATTGCAAGATACTGATATGGTTTTAGAGGGAATTAATAAAACAGGCATGGGGTTAGGGAACCAAGGGACCCATGGTCAGATGGACCAGAGAACATAACTCAGTGCCCTATCCCACCAGGAACAAGCTTCACTCAGAAGTTGACATTTACGTCTGAAGAAGGAACACTTTGGTGGCATGCTCATAGTAGTTGGACTCGTGCCACCGTGCATGGTGCTATCCTCATCTTCCCTGCAAATAACAACTCCTATCCTTTTCCTGAACCTCATGCACTAGAAACTATCATCATTGGTCAGGACTACAACTTTGTTCAGAACTAGTTAAATCTTATGCATTAATCTCCCTCGTTTAATTAATTTCCGCCAACTACATGATGATAAATTATTCAAAGTGATCGATGTGCAGGGGAATGGTACAAGGGGGATGTACAGCAAATCATAAATTCAGCTCTCGCAAATGGCGGCGAGCCCAATCAATCTGATGCTTACACCATCAATGGTGAACCTGGAGACTTCTATAATTGTTCAAGAGGTATGTACCACATTCTGTCATGATGAGTCTCTCATAAGGAAGGTTATCCTGAGGCAAGGATCTTATAAGATCTTAGGCTCTTCAATTCTAATGGCTAGTGTGATTCTCTCAAGAATTTGCACACATTATGCAATCTCATTAGTCATAAACTTTTGAAGTAGATAGAGCTGAAATTGTGAACTTCACATATAGTGACAACCAAAAAGGGAGTTTTATCTAGCCTTTGCTTCAATTCTCTTTCCCAGGAAATCTTAGACAAGTTAACCATCCTTTTGACAGCTAAATTACCCTCGACTAAGTAATTTTCAAACCCATATATCCTTTAATTAGTGTGATATCTGGTCCATTTAATTGATAGAGTTGACAGACTCTGATCATAACTTGAATTTCAAGTTAAAGGACTAGCTTAGTTGGGAAGCAACTAATGGAACCGAATCCCAATTTATTGATTCGACTCATAATATATATTGTGCAGAAACAACTTATCGTTCATTGGTTGATTACGGGAAGACTTATCTCTTTCGCGTAATAAATTCTGCTATGAACGAAGAACACTTTTTTGGGATTGCTCATCACAACCTCACAGTTGTGGGAATCGATGCATCCTACACAAAACCCTTGAAGACCAACTTCATCATGATCGGGCCAGGACAAACCATGGATGTGCTCGTCACAGCAGATCAGACCCCTAATCAGTATTACATTGCTGCTTCTCCCTTTTATGATGGAAATGCCTTCTTTGATAATTCTACAACAACAGCAATTCTTCAGTACAAAAATCATATTAATAATACTCATAGTTATTCCAGTTCAAATACTTTATCATCTTCTGGAGATATTCCTTTCCCTGTGCTTCCTGCTTTGAATGACTCGGGAGCAGTGTTTAACTTCAGCAAGAGATTGAGGAGTTTGGCGAGCAAAGATCACCCAGTAGATGTTCCCAAAAATGTCAACAGAAGAATTTACATGACAGTGTCTGTAAATGTGTTGCCTTGCCCTAATTCAAATTGCTCAGGTCCTAATGGAACTAGACTCGCTTCAAGCTTGAACAACATAAGCTTTCAACTTCCCAACATTGATATTCTACAAGCATATTATTGGTATGTCTACGATTTCCATTTCATACTATAAGAAATCTAAGAACTGATGTGCAGGTGGTGTAGAAAGGGTTAGTTGAGTGCCAAGTACTACAATAGGACATTATCACAACTAAAATTTGTTAAAAGTATATGCCTTAGATGAGTTTTGATATTGGTCATTGTGTTTAATAGACAAAGTCTTTATGAAAACATAGTGACCAAAAACTAATTTTAAACTATAGAGATCAAAACTAAAATTCAATTAAACTATAAGGGTCAGTAACGGTATTAACCTTTTATTTCAAATTCCCTGGAATTATTTATAAAAAAAATGCAGGAACATTTCTGGGGTATTCACAGAGGACTTCCCAGATGAACCACCATTGTATTTCAACTTCACAGGAGACGTGGGAAACACGACGACATTAATCCCAAGTACAGGAACGAGGGTACTAATGTTGGATTATAATGATGTTGTGGAAATAGTGTGGCAAGGAACGAGTCTTCTTACAGCAGAGAATCACCCTCTTCATCTTCATGGCTTCAGCTTCTATGTGGTCGGACTTGGCCACGGAAATTTCAACAATTTCACAGACCCTCTCTCCTACAACTTAGTTGATCCTCCACTAGTTAACACCTTTGGTCTTCCCAAAAATGGATGGGTTGCAATGAGATTTGTCGCTAATAATCCTGGCAAGTTCTCTCAACTTCTATCTATTATTCAAACTAGCTAGGTTTCTGCAATGGTTAAATATATGACTGATTTACAGATAGTATAAATTAGTTAATAAAATGAAAGTACCTTATAACTTTAAATGGAGGGCGAGTAATATATTTATAATTTCTTTTATATATTGTCACAGTGATTTGGTATGTCTGTGCAGGGGTATGGTATATGCATTGTCATCTGGATAGACACACAAGTTGGGGTATGGATACTGTTGTTATTGTGAGAGATGGAGGAACCCCACAAACCAGCATTCTTCCACCGCCCAAATATCTGCCTCCTTGTTCTTAAAGGATTTAACCAAACATCGGTTTATAAGGAATTGTTGTTTCTTATATATATAATTTATAAATTTCAGTTTTCTGAACTGCATCAGATAATTGGTCTTATAATTATAGGGAGATTAGAGAGAGTTGAATGATTTGAGGGAAAAGCCCGTGTATAACGGTTGAGTATGTATATGGTAAATTCCATAAAGCATTCTAGGAATAAGTATAACACTGATACATAATAATGTTGCCTATTAATTTTTTTATATTGTACTCTATATTTTTGAAGGAAATCTCCCGTTCTTTAGAAGAAAATTAAATCATTATTTTAAATGGGGATAGAGACGAAGTTCAGTTTTATAAAACTTACAGCTTACTGTTTATTGAAAAAAAAATTGCTGCTTACCATTTGATCATAATTAATGGAGCAAGAGACATATAAACAAAATTAGTGATATTAATATCGGGCTTAGGCCATTTTAAAACTATGAAAACTAATAATTTTAGATAGAGTAAGCTAAATGAACAAAAATCACTATTTTTAAATTATAAGGATCAAACTATAAATTAAGATAAATTATAGGAATCAAAAATAAATTTAGGACATGAAAAAAAAAATACTTCATTCAATAGTGGGAGAAACTAAGATGGTCAGTCATTGGCCCCACCTTTATATAATACAAAGTGCGCCAATTGTCTACTGTGAGTGCGCATGGTGGGCTCATATGTCTTGGCGCATATGATGTCAACTTAGGCGTAACGTACATTATTTACAAAATATCATAAACTATCATCTACAGGCTATATTCAGGTCAAAAAAAAAAAAATCTACAGGCTATATATTTGCACTGTTATTCTTGTACAAAGTATTATATATCTTAATCAATAAAAATGTTCATAAAATTTTGATCAAAAAAAAATGTTCATAAAATATAAATTAAATATTTAAATTAAGTACAAACTATTTAAGGGAGATAACGACATTCCAAATTTCCAATCATGTGTGTGGATGCATAAAAAAAACAGCATGAACACGTGAGCAATAATGCAAATTCAAAAATTTATTCAGGAAAACAACAAATTAAGTTTTAATATCCTTGCCCACCTTTTGAAAGACGACGAATTAAATAAAGAAAGATTGAACGAAAGATGGCTTTGAAAAGACTCATTTACGTTTAACATATTCTGTTTGTGTGTGTTTCATTTTAAATATTTTCTTGATATTTCTTCCCCATCTTCGTGTTGTTTTTTTATTATGTAATATATACCTTGGATGTGATATTATTCTAGGAAAATCTACACATATGACTCTCATCCATATATAATATAGTAAGCAGGAGTGTGCAACTTTGAACTAGATTTATTAGTAAACTAATTATAAAAGATGAAAGCTAAATCAAAGGAAAAGATAAAGCGAGATTAATAGAAAATTGTAAGTGAAAGGATTAGAATTACAAGGCCCAACTTTTAATATAAAGGAACTAATTCTTTCAAAGGCTTCTTGACGTGTATCCTATAATCAGTATATGCTATATTTGGGAAAAAATTTACCTATATACTTTCTGATAAAGGAATTTAAATTTATACTGAATTTGTTTACTTGATGAATGAGTTCAAGGCAACTTTTTCAAAAAAAAAATATCCCCAAAGTTTGTAGGCACCCCCCACAAAAAAAAATTGTTATTATTTTTAAATCCCTCTCCTAGCCAAAAAAAAAAGTTATTATTTTTTAAATCCCTCCAAAGTAGTCTTTTAGAAAAAAAATATAAATCCTTACAAATTATTTTGATAAAAAGACGGAATATACATACATGTCATATTTTGGAAGAAATAAATGAAGGACTCTCGTAAAAACAAGAAGAGAGAGAAAATTAATGACGCATATGAGAGAAACTGATAAGAGGGAATATGCATACTGCTATATTTTGGAAAACATTTAAATAGAGAAAATAACTAAGTTGCTATAGCATCACGAGCCTTCATTTTCTGTCACATATAAAACATTTGCATGGAGTCTATGCGTCTTTTGCGTTATGAGTCAGGCATGGGAATCTTTACCCCTTTGATTGGTTGAGCCTAGAGGACAATATATTGTTTTGTGCCTTAACATGACTGACATCTGTGAAGAATTTCTTTTACTAATTAGATCTGACACAAACTCATTCACAATTTTTATATAACTATTTATTACATTTAATTAATTATTGGTGACTTTTGTTTATTTGTAAAAATATTTGTTCGGTGTATCAAGTAACTCCATGACTATTTACTATATTCAAGATATAATTAGTTATTGGAGATGGATATTATTTATATATATTAACCATTCACTTGACCCAACCCGTTTTATTGACAAAACACGTCCAAGCCAATATGTGGTTTTGAAACCTGTTCAAGCGCTAATAAGGTTATTGAAAACCTAACGATAGAGGAAGATGACATTAAATTAGTGATGAAATGATTTTTCAATTTAAAATTTATTCATTAGCCTTTTTTAATTTAAAAAAGTGAGAGAGAATATAAATTGTAAATGCAATGTTTTTCATTTCATATCCGTCTTTTTATCAAAATGATTTGTAAGAATTTTTTTTTCTAAATGACTAATTTGAAGGAATTTAAAAAATAATAATTTTTTTAGGCTAGAGGAGGGATTTAAAAATAATAATTTTTTTTGTGGGGGGTGGGGGACGTTGGAGGGTGCCCCCAAACTCGTTCATGTAATATCCCCCAATGAGTTTGGGGAAATTACCCTATCAGTACAAATTCAAACTCGTTCATTTGAAGAATAAGTTTGACTATAGTATATAGGTAAATTTTTTCCTTAGTATATAGGTAATTTCTTTTACTGTTCATAGGGTACATGTCAAAAAGCCTCTTTCAAATCATCTATAGACCAAATGACAAAACCACTTAAGCTTGTTTGGTATTAACTTTTAAAAAGTAATTGTACGCAATCCAAGATAAGGTGTAAGAGGAGTTTTATCTCAACTTATGTAAAAATAATTTTCGAAGTGGTTGATAAATAAATTATAATCTGGGATCAAATGAATTTTTTTAGTGTTTGTAATTTGGGTGTTTCTTTTTAGGATGAAAATTTAAAAATACCCTTTATCTTTTAAAAAAAACTGTCAGTATCATAAATAAAAGTTAAATGAAAAAATGCCTACAATCATTAAAAACAGTTCTAAAATGTTATGACCTATAATTTCTAAAAGTTGACCGTGTGTTTAAAATTTTTAACCAATGACGTGGCAGTGAGGTGGTTACAGGAGTTCGAAAATTTTGATCACTATGCTGACGTGTTCGCTTGCGCCGGCTATGTGAACGCTGGCTCGTCTCCCGTCCATGGTCTTGAACGAGTTCATGATGAGCTCTTGCTTTAGATTGATCACCATGTCTCTGTTGAAGATGATCCACAGCGGGTCCTCCTGTATGACCGCGAGCCTGAGTGTACCTGGCTTGGGGTTCACCAGGTCGTCCCCCGGAGTCCTATACTTGCCTTCCTTCCCTGCTGTCACTTCGCCGGAAAGAAGATAGAGCAGCAAAATAAAAAAAAAATATAAGTGAAAGAAGATAGCAGAGAGAGCAGCCAAAAAAAAAAGACTTCTTCGCCTTCTCTTCCTATCTTCCTCGTCTCTAATCTCTATTATATCATTTCCTTGTTTCTACTTTGTCACAAGTGGAAGAAGATAGAAGAGAGAGCAGCAAAATAAAAAAAAAAAAATCTGCCATACCTTTCTTTCTTTCTTTATAGTTCTCTCTCACATACAAACACAACAAGCATGGCTGGAGGTAAGATCCAGATCAAGAGGATTGAGAACACCACCAATCGTCAGGTCACTTACTCCAAAAGACGAAACGGTCTCTTCAAGAAGGTCATTGAGCTCACCGTTCTCTGCGAGGCCAAGGTTTCCATTATTATGTTCTCCAGCAGTACCGGCAAACTCACATGAGTAAATTAGCCCCTCCATCTCGTGATCTATCCTCTTTTCTTTCTCCCTCCTGCGGTTTTTTTCGTCTCCCGCTGCAAACAATAAATTTTATTAACTTTTAAAAATATTTACCTATATATTGCAGTCAAACTCGTTCTAGAAGTGAACGAATTCAATTTTGTACTAAAATCGTTCTTATAAAGAACAAGTTCAATTGATTTAATATTTTTGCTTTTTTTTCATGAACGAGTTCTAAAAGTTTTAAAAAAAATTTAATAAAAAATATTAAAAAAAGAAAAAATAATTTTTAATAATTTTTTAAATAGTTTAATTTTCATTTTTTAATTTATTTTGTTTTTAATATTTGTTTGATAATATTAAGATACAAAGATAGGCATGAAAAATGAAAGCAGTGCATTTATAATTTCTCTCTTTCTTAAATTACAAAAGGTAAGTGAATAAATTTAAAATTGAAAAATAACTTTGCGTTAATTCAATATCTCCTTCCTCTATTATCAGATCTTCAACAACCTTATCACTCTTGAACAATATTCAATGTTCCCTTCCTCTCTTCCTATACATTTATTATCTAATCATCCCATCTATGATTATTAGGGAGAGAGGTGAGAGGAATTTTGGGGGAGGGGAGCACAATAGGATAAAAATCTGCCCTTCCTCTTCCCTTCATTTTTCCAATCAAACACATAACCTCACTTCAACCCTTCCCTCCTCTAACCTCTGCCCTTCCTCTCCCCTTCATTTTTCCAACCAAACACATAACCTCACTTCAACCCTTCCCTCTTCTAACCTCCCCTCAAAAAACCCTCCAACCAAACCCTCCAACCAAACAAGTCCCTAGACCTATGAACCATGTTAAACTTATGAGGCTTCCCAATGTGTGCTTCACTGTAGGAGCATGCTTTTCACTTCCATTTTCTCTATACATGATTCTTGAAGATGAGAGATTTTGTTTGCTGTTTTATTTCTAGCACTTCTCAGAAAATGATGTGTTTGGTAGTGTTCCCATTTTGATTTCAGTCTTATCAGTAAAGATAACAATCAAAATGGGCCATATTGGCAATTGGACAGACAATCTCTTGCAGAAGACACTTTCGATACGCAAGTCTGAAAGATTAATACATTATTAAATATATGTCGGCATGTCAAGACAACACAATTTTAGTTGGAGTAGTAACGGTGTGGATGGAACACAAAGAAGATAATCAAGGCAAATCAAATAAATTATTACGATTATTGTCCCCATTGAAGAAGATCTTTCAAGTAAGAGTGATATAGTGACAAGACAAAAAACGGATTAGTTCTCTTAGATTTGTTGTAATGGTAGTTGACTTGAAGCCATCTCTGTTGTATTTTGAAGTTTTTCTCTTTTAAAATTTATGTGATTAGTGAGTTCTAGACAGATAATCATCATCATAAAATGAGAGTTCAGATCCGAACAAAGTTTCATGGTGAGCTGTACAAGATTCGTTTGATGGCTCTTCGTGTTAGATCATCTTGTCTAGAGCAAGTTGGTTTCCTTTTTCTGTGTGCGAGAGTACACGAACAGATCGTTAAGGGAAAAATAAAAAGAAATGCAAATCAAACAGATCAAACGATCAAAACCAACTTACTGAAAAACATGTAGTACTACGTTAATATTTGCATCTAAATATCAGGAAAATTTACAGCATTGAATTCTTCAAATTAATGGTGGTATCTATAATATCCGACCTTCCTACGTAAAGGCCAAATAAGAGAATAAAGGTTATTTATGAGCCAAATAAATTGGTAGAAATTTAAAGGAGACCACTTTTAATGATCCGCTTTGGTCTAATTGTCTAAGATATAAATATCTTGCACGATCAAAACTTGACTTCGTCCAAGAGCTGGTTTGAGGATATCGTCTGGAGCCTATAATTGCACACTTCAGAAAAGGGAACTAGCCTAGTTTGGGCCAAAAACTCTGGGTCACACTGGTTAGAGCCTAAAGCTTTGATAAAATGAATAAATATATATTAATAAAGTTATCACAGAAATATAGAACACATAAGACAACTTCACACACCGGACGCTTACTAAAAAAGTAAAGCAGTCACACGAGATTGAACTTAAAATCTTTTGACTCAACTACTACAGTCACTCTGATCAACAATCTAACAAAGAAGGATACAACTTTTGGAATCTATTTGACCAGTTTATCAGTTGTGTAAGATAGTTTTGTCTATTGCTTTTCCTCTTTAGCCTTTGGTTCTTTTCTGTAAAATTTATGAATTTTGGGTCCTTTTGTGTCATTAGCTTTCTACCATGGTCCTTATGTGCAATTTTCCCTGAGGAAGAAATGCAGTACACTAAAATTAGTACTTCAACTTCATTGCACTATTAGGACGTACACGATGCTATAAGTTAGCTCGACGCCAGTGGTTTAATCATATCCCACTCACAAAATGAAAAGTATTGGAGATGAGCTCATATTCTGTCTTCATCTTCTCTCATCGAAAGGTCTCTTTCTGTGAGCCATCTTTCTTATTTGCAAGAGATAGGGTTTAAGATTCTGAGGTCTGGTGCAAGAGCAGTAGAACTTGCCATCAAATTTGCCATCAAGTTCAGAGCTAACAACCAAGGTACAATATTTTTATTTTAACATACCAAACACTAACTATTAGATACGGTTATATATTAATTATTGCGTTGCCATATATAGAGTGCCATATTGGTAAGATTTGGATAATAAGGTCGAGCAAATTGAAATACGGGGTGAAGTAGAACTAGTTACAATGCTAAGCCAAAAACTTATATTACCCTACTATTTTGATTTGGACCATCCAAATTAGATTTAGACAGTCTAAATTTGATTTATAAAAGTCTATATTTTTCTAAAAAAATTATTTCAGTAGATGTAAAATAAAAAATAAAAACAATCTCTTAACTATTATTTTTTTAAAAAATAATTTTTACTTAAAAAATTATTATTTTAAAAAAAATTAAATTTTGATCGTCCAAATTTGATCTGAATGGTCCAAATCAAATTAATAGGATGAATTAAACTTTGAATTTAACATTGTAACTAGTTTCGGTAAAATGAGTAAGACCATTAAAAAAGAAATTATTAGCCTTTAAGTTTTAAAAATATGGGTCCCTCATGATTAAGAATGACCTACCTTCTTTTCATCATCCTTGTCTCTTTCCTCGAAGTATCATAGGACCACCACCACATGCATTCTTTATTCACTCACTGTCCCAAAGTTAGTATCAAGTTCCTTTTCAGATATTTAGAGGGGTGTGTGTGTTATCGATTAATTTAATAATTATAAGAATACTATTTACCATTATTCGCTTGACAATTGATGAGAATTGGCCACTATCTGGTCATGATCTGTAGCACACAATTGAAAAAAAAAAAAAAAAAA
>QFDD01120412.1:0-15663 GCA_006871305.1 Vachellia collinsii
TTTTTTTTTCCTTTATTTAGTTTGGGTTTTAAAGTATTTAAATTTATTTATGAGATTATTAATACCCGAAGAAGTTATTTTTATTTATTTTAGGATAATGTAGTGATGCTTAAAATAGAGTCTGCGTTATTTTTCTTTTTTGTGATTTGAATGAAGAATATAATATATAGCTAACTACATACAAGCATATATATATAGTACAGTGACTTGGGGGGTGTTAATAAATAGATGTTTTTTCTAGTTGAACTAGAGTTGGTTAGATTTTAATTTAGAATTAATGCCGATAGACTTGTTTTAAATGCGAGGACAATTATTATGTGGTGTGGTCTTAAAATAGTGTTCATCTTAGTTGATGCCCAAAATAATATGAAGATATATATCCCACTGTGTGTGTAGTACTAACAGAGTGTGTCTGCTTGTGATTTGTATTTGCTTATTACTTTCATCATCTTCTTTACTTCCTTGTATATATATATTTGCAACAAGATAACTATGGTGAATATACATATATACGTACACACACACACACACACACACACATTTCATGTTGGCTATGGTTTAATAGTATCTAGTGGTAAAAATATGTATTTGCTTGACATTTTTCATTTTTGGCTCCAAATGATATGAGGCTGATATATATAATTGTATTGGGTGGCTTTTGTAGGTTCCTTTTATGCACAGCACAGTTTCTTTTTCCCTTCTTTTTTGTGTTTTTTGTTTTGCTTTAGTGTACACACACACACACACAAACAAACACATATACAAAGTTGATTTGTATGATTGTTTAAGATTGTAGTGGTGATGGTATAATTTAAAATTCGCCCGTGCAAAAGAAAGCTGATTCTCCCTCCCATTACCATATCATATCATATTAGCTAAGTGGTTTGACGGATCATGCATATGCCTATCTACACCGGATTTATTTATAGGATATATATCACTTTCACCGACATATAATATATTAATGATATGGAATCTGCATATTTAACTTCTGCAGTATCCCCCATTCGCTGCATGAGTTATCTTCAGTTTCTTTACATCGATCACTGTACATTGTTATGGAAGAATATCAGATCTGATTTTGTCTTAAATTCTTGATCCTTGATATATACCCCCTTTTCTCATCGTAAATATAAGATATGGTTGGTAATGTAAATTGATGCATTATAGATATATGGTTGGATTTTGAGTGCTGTGTTTCTTTTATGTTGTTATTTTGACACATGTAGAGGTGATGACATAATAGTATTTTGTAGGGGTAAAAGTAAGAAGAAGGGACAAAAGCGAATACGGCAGCCGCGGTTTGCATTTATGACAAAGAGTGAAGTTGATCATCTTGAGGATGGCTACAGATGGCGCAAGTATGGCCAAAAGGCCGTCAAGAACAGTCCATTCCCTAGGTGGGTACCTACATTTTCTATCTCAAACCAGTTACTTTTATATATTTAGTTAACCAAAACTACGTTACTTTAATTTTAAATATAAAATTGTGATTCACTTTGTTGAATTTATAGGTTTTTCTTTGAAGTATTTAGAGAAAGTATTCCTGTTGATCGTATATGTTAAGTATTTCCATCAAATGATAGTTTAAATATATATGATTAACAAGGGTATTTTAAAAAAGCCAATAGCTGTTTATTACAAATGATGACAACCTTTAACTATAACTTTTTTAATATCTTGAAATTAATTATTTAACTTTTATAGAAGTTGTTACGTATTCAACCTTTCTGTTCTAATCTTGCCTTGATATGTACTGTGAAATATGATATGAAATATCGCACGTGTTTGGAAAAGCTGAATGAGGAGGAAATAACCATGATATAGAGAATAATACGGAAGATCACAATGAGAATTTTAATGTGATATTTATGCATGCATGTCTATGTTTATATATAGTGGAGCAGACGGAAGTTTAACTTGAACATGGAACTTCTTGGCTCTTGCTGACCATTCATATATATATATATATATCTATATATTCTCAGAAATGGAAAAAATATTCTATCCGTAGTACGGATTTAAAGTGTGTGCAGTATAGCCAGCGCAGTAGCTCACTCTACTTTTAGCTGGAATAATAATTTGCAAAATAATGCTTTCTTCACACTACTTGTCGCAGCTTCTTCTGCTACAGGTAAGCTTAATTACTCAACATGATCTCAAATGGCCTCACTTTTCTAAACGTGACCGATTGGATTGGATTGAATTGAATTAGTGTGTAGTGGCCAGTTTCGGAAAAAGAAAACTGGAAACTGTCAATATGTATATATGATGCTCCTCATAGATATGGTGTGACCATGCATTGCATTGCATTGAATCATGAACGAACTAAGAGCTTAAAGTTTGCAAAAGTGACTTTTATGCTGGGATTGGGGTGATAGCCAATTGGCATAAAGTGATTTACGTTCGGATATGATTTTATAAGAAAAATTCAGTTCGATAAAAACATTTAAGATATTTGAAAATTCATCTTCACAGAGTATTGAGTCTGAAGAAAAATCAAAAGGCAGTACAAATTGCTTCAATTTTAAAATAACTTTTGAAGAGTCAATGAGAGTTGGCACAGATGGTAAGGAACATATTTGGGATCCCAAAAGGATGCAAGTTCGATTCCCTCTGCCGTTGTGAGGGTTCTTTTGGTAGGCGATCTTGTAAATCCCTTGTAAGTGCTCTCTGAGCCCTAGGGCCGTGCCCTGGCTTTGGTGGTATGACCTGTGCCAAACCCGCCTAAACCTTTTTGTACCAAAAATAAAAAATAACTTTTGAGCAAAAAGTCATTTTTCCTCCGACCTACTTGTGATAGTTTTGGCAAAGCACATTCTTGCAAATTGAAATAAAATTCTTATAATAGATTTACCTTGTAAACTATAAACACACCGAAAAAGTAGCTTCTACCACTAATTCAAACAGGCATAATATCACCCATCATTTTAGGCTTAAATTAGTTTTTTTTAGCTGAGTAAGTTAGTTTTGACATGGTAAACACCATGCCAAACATATTATATAGTATTATCTCCGATTGTTAATATAAGAGTCACTTAACTTTTTTGAAAAGATTAAATTATATATCAGTTTATAAATCTGAAAAAATAGCTTGAAGAAAAAATGATAATTATATTAGTTGATTAACTTTTGTAATCTCTTAAAAAAAAATAAGACCGACTGATTTTTATATTAAAAACTCATCTGACTGCAGGATGAGGTATCATGATTTGTTGTACATTTGATGATTAATGCAATTTGTTTAGGTGATTGATAAAGGGGTTGAAGTTGAAGCTATATAAGATGCATGATGTATGTGTTTGTTTGGAACATGCATGCAGGAGCTACTATCGTTGCACAAACAGCAAATGCACTGTGAAGAAAAGGGTGGAGCGTTCATCGGAGGACCCTACCATTGTGATCACAACCTACGAAGGCCAACACTGTCATCACACTGTCGGCTTTCCTAGAGCCGCAGGTTCGATCATGAGCCACCATGAAGCCGCTGCCGCCTTCGCTGCTGGCCAGTTGGCTCCGACCATGTCACACTTCTATTATCCCATCCAACTACCACCATCAGACAGCAACAACAGCAGCACTGCTAACCTTTCTCCTCATCCTCATCATCGCCACCATGAACCTGCACGCACAGGACCATCGGCCGGCACTGTATTATGTCCAGATCATGATGCAGCCTCAAGGCCGCCTTCCACCGGTCAAGGACTCCTCGGAGACATTGTGCCCCCGGGAATGCGTAATGGATGACGTGGCATACATCATGGTATATACATACATATATTTAATTATATTTATATATATAACCTCGTTTCTTTAATCTATCATCTTTTATTAATATTTAAGTTGTATATATATATAAAGCGTGTGCTTAATTTTTTAAAAAAAAAACATGGGATTTTCCCCATTGGGGAGGGGAAGGGTAGTTTTCTTAGTTAATTTTTATGGGTTTTTAGGGAAACCCATAATTATTGCCATTAATTAGAAGAGGTATTTAGTTGGCAAAAAAAATTAAAAGAAATATTTAATTAATTTCTTTGAAGAAAGGAAAGCCTATATAAAATATTTTCAACCAAAATCATGTAATAACATATGCATTGTTTTTTTTTTTTTTATGTTACCAAACGTATTCGCAAACATATATACGTTTCTTTATAGCTGAAAATTACATCATTAAATCAACTTTATTTAATGATAATTAATTCTTCACATATCATGCCTTTCCATTCTAAATATAAAACCTTATTAAGAATATAATTTATACTATAAATAAATTCTTATCTTTAAGATCGAAAGTAGTGTATTACATCATTAGTAGATGCAACAACGAGAAATATAAAAAAAAAAAAAAAAAGGAAAAACTACACCCAAGTGTAAGTGCGCCTTTTCACACATGCTCAATACATCAAACAAATGAATCCAATCTTGAATGGGTAGGATCTATTGACCATATTTTCTAACACGTGCTTTTATACTTTTGACTGAATTCCTTTGATTCTATGACCCAGAATCAATCAATTTTCTTGGGGCAAAATTAGTTTAAGACGACATCATCACTTCTGCTGTATTTGATCTTGAAGTATATGCATAGTATATATATGATATATCACCTTAATAATTTTACTCTCTAAATTAGAATAAAAATTTTAATTACCCAAAGTCTAATAACAATTGATGAGAAATCAATGACAAGTTTTTTAAAGCATGTTTTGGAACAACTTCTAGAAACATTTTTACACAAGCTGAGACAAAACTTCTCTTACATACTTACCTTAGATTATATATAGTCACTTTTCAAAAACTATTTTCAAATATGCTAGTGCCATAAATGATAACAGATTTATATTTCCCACTTGTTATTAGAGTTTTTTTAGGAATTAAATCTTTTTTTAAGGATTTTATAGTAGTTTCTTTCTACTATCAAATAGTAATAGAATTAAGGAAAATAATATAGCATTAGAGATGGATGCTGGTGATGATAACGGCTCAATAACATAATATAAATTCTTTTGTTGAGGATCAATCAATAATAAGTTGTGCACTCAGTTGCATGAGGTCTCTGTGTTACTTTTTCATATATAGTTAAATAAATTTAAAAGAATGTGCTATTAAATAAAGTTAAAACAATGTGTTGGCAACGACGAGGACAGGTTTTAATTTCTAGCTCCTCTGTAGTGTCTATTATTGCCTCACTAATCGCTAGATGCATGGAATCTCCCTCGGCCTTTGATAATCAAATGTTAAGTGGGCATTATTATTTATTATAAATAAAAAGTTGTGGGGTAAATTGATTAGTTTGCAAGTCTCTCTCAATTAATTAATTGATTGAAATATAATTGCTAACATATACTATAGAATTTACTTTTTTGCCTTTACTGGTTAAAAGTATGTCTCTTGGCTCTACTTTTATTTATAGAGAAAAGAGAGAATGTTTGTTTATCCTATTTATGAGACATTTATTAATTTTTTTAATATAGATCTACAATTTATTTTTCTGTTCATTTATTATTGTACAAACTTTATTTTCATGAGGGATAGTGTATATTAAATAGAATAAAATTGAAAATTTATTAAATTTTAAAGTATAATAAATAAGATTTAAAGTTTTTATTAATTCTAATAATATTAAAAATGATTTAAATATAGGAGAGAGAATAATGATATCGGCAAGGAGAAACATGGACAAGGAATATGGTTTATCATCATTCTCTATAATATAGATACACATGGGCTTCTTTTGTATTTGTAATTTATAATGTTAATGAATATCTTGTCCATATAATTTCATTATTTGAATAAATGAATTGTAATACTATTTTATACCTTTAATATAAAAATCAATTGATTTTTTAAAAAAAATTATAAAACCTAAACAAATTACTTCATACTATTTATATTTATTATTTTTTTAAAATTAATTTACTTGATTTATTTGAAGCAATAAAACTTGTTTAGGCTCTACAATCGTTGTGATTGAGTTGAGGGGGAGTGTTCATGCATTGTATCATTACAAGCTCTAACATTTAATTTAATATAAAAAGTAACTAATTTTTATTGATTAGTGTATTAAGGAAACTAAATATATTATTTAAAATTACTTCTATTTATTATTTGTTTTTCTAAATTAATTATCTAATGCTGAAGATTATTGTTATTGCCGACATGCATCGGGTGGCGTGTGTGGGGAAGAAGAACATGTGCGAGTGAGTCGTAGTCGTCTTACTAAAGATTGTGTCAGTGAGTCAGTGCCCTATCCCTTATCTTCATAACTACTCACGTCCTTCCTCCTCACTCCTTATCCATCTCCTGTTCTGTCCATCATCTTCCAAAGCTGAAATATGCTTCCAAAGAAGTTCATGTGTGACTGAGTTCGTGGACGTCCTGCTACAGTGTGCACGATTGATTATCGGTAGAAATTGTTTTATCAACGTGATTTACGATTTATAAGATAAATAAATGATAAAATTTTTTATATCAGTTTATATAAACATACTTTTCTGTATCTATATATGCCCTGCAATTCTTAGGAGACTTTCACCCTCCAACACGAAGAACAAGAGCTAATTCTTTTACTTGAAGAAGAAAAAGATATTATTATTAATCTTTTATCATGTCTTTTAAGTCATTCTCTCAACAACAAAAAAACTGAGAATTTAAATATCAGAGAGAGGGTAGGCCCCGGGACTCTTCTCTCTGGTTTTTTTTTCTAATGGAAGGACCCAGTTAGTAGTTTGTACAACCAATCCTACTACGAAGTTATAATATATGTACTGTCATTTTTCTGAGATTTCATGCACGCTAGCTATGATAACTTGCAGTTTTAGTGATAATTTATGCGTGTGAATTCTTGGAATGGTTAGGTTGACTAGTTTAATATATATTTATATATATATAAATAGAGTCCCAGAAAGAGATGTGTTCCATGTCTCGACACTAAATACCAGTTTTCTTTACCTCTCCTCTCTCTCTCTCTCTATATATATATATATCAGTTGAATGTGATGGGAAATAAATAAGAACTGAGAGCGAGTTTCACCTCCCAAAAAACAAAAACATCAATGTGGTAGCTAGCAGCTAGCTACCTTTTTGTGCTTAACAAAGGACATACGCCTTGTCACCCCAAAAGAAAGGACATATATGGCTGGTGTGTTAGGTATGTGTTTATTATCTATATACTATTCATGGTCCAAATTCTTGAATGAATAAAAGGCTAAAACGTGTTCCTGAATTTACTTTAATTTGATTTTTATCCTTTAAATTTAAAAATTGTATTGTTTGATTTCTTAAATTCATTATTTCTAAAATTTTCAGTCTTTATAATTTTAAAATAACTTCAACTCAATGTTGATGTCATAAATTTTACTTATATGTCACTGAATCTGTTGATTATGGTGAAATAACTTAATAACATGATAAGATGATACAAAAATAATTATTGTATGACATGTATACGTAGTTTTGAGCTTCTTTCTTGTTTTTATTTTTTATTTTCTTATCTTTTTTGGTTTTGGTTCCTATAATTTTATAAGGATTTTGATGTTTAATAATGTTAATTAATATCGTTAAGTTTAAGAACCTAAACAAAAATATGTTTAAAATATATGGATCAAAACCAAAATTGATCAAAAGTACATGAACTTTTTAAAACTATAGGAAATTTTGGTAAAGTGAACTTGATGATCAAAATAA
The DNA here is from genome assembly GCA_006871305.1 of Vachellia collinsii. Lineage (NCBI taxonomy): Eukaryota > Viridiplantae > Streptophyta > Magnoliopsida > Fabales > Fabaceae > Vachellia > Vachellia collinsii. Next base: position 7,687 of record QFDD01120412.1, read on the forward strand.
CTACTTTTAAATATTAGAAATCAAAATTTAAATTAGGGTAAACTATATGAATAAAAAATAGATTTAATCCAATAAATAACTAGCTAAGCTATTTATTTGTTGAAGACATGTATTGATTTATCTGAAATATCATTTTTAATCATATGCATTAGAATTATTTTTTAATAAGAATCCTGTTAACATATACAATTATCATAGATATTTTGAGAAAGTGATTATAAATATATAAGATAAAATTAATCGTAGTATTAAACTTGAAAATAATTTCAACCCATAGCTAAACTTTAGTGCATAATAAATGCCTCTGCTGTGCCCATATCATCATCTCTGTGCAAACATGTGATGAACCTGACACTGTTCATTCACTCATAGTCATCTCTCATTTTTTGATGCCTCCTTCACCCTTCTCACATCTCATGTCTCTTGACTCCTTCTGAATTCTCTCACTCTCTCTCTCTCTGCTGTAGCAGTGTTTGATCGGTAAATTATATATGTTTTGTCATTTCAGATGAAGAGGTTGGAGAAGGTCAAGGCTATTATTGTGTGGCACACAAGGAAAAAGAAGAGAGTAGAGAGAGATGGTAAGAGAGTAGAGAGAGAGAGAAGCAATATGGTTGGATGGATGTACATGCCTCTGACATTCTCTGAACAAGTAGGCCACAGGAAGCAATCAGTTTTACAGCAGCTAACTTCTCTCTCATCCCCCCCCCCCTCCTCCCAAACCCACCACAAGATCTCTATCACCCTATCAGATAGATACCTTTCTTACTATTCATATGCATGCAAGTCCCATATACAGTACCAGCAGCGTCTACCAATAGCTACCCCTATCTCCAGGTAACCCACCCCCACCCCCACCCCCACCCAAACCCAAAGCTTAATCATCAATATATATAAGTTTATCAAAATGAGGTTGGAAAATTACCTTTTACCCCTTTAAAATTTAATTTAATTGTGTTAAATATTTTTAATGAAAAATGTAGTTGCTAAAATTGCACCTTAACATATGTATTTATATATGTCATCCTCGTATCATTCATTTTTACTCAACGTATCATTTATGCATATTTGATTGATGATTGGGTTTGTATATATAGTTAACTCATGTAGATTAATTATATATATATATATATATTCGTATATATACGTTTATCTAATCCTATTTATAAGTCACTTTCAATATGCTTTACACTTATCAAGAAAACCTTAAATATCATTAGCTTTGCCTTAGAATTCAGTAACTTCCTAACTTTATTTTTATTTAATATCTACTATAAACATGAGAGCAAAGTCTATATATAATAAATAAACGTAACATTGTATATTCATATAAAAAATTTAATATAATTTATAAATATGATCAAATAAAACATTCTCTCTACTCTATAAATAGGACAGATGAGTATATATACATCTATAATTCAAGTTGTTGGGTGAAACGAGACAAAATATTATCAAAAAAGGAAACCAATTAAAAAATTTACCAGTTTGGTCCATATAAGTCTATTTCAACTAATTGTTATATATCAAATAATGTTAGTTAAATCATTGAATATCTTAATTTGACAAAATTTTCTAAGTTTACCTTGTTCAAATGCTCTATCTCTACAATTACAAATCATTCTCACATCTCTCTCTCTACAGTTATAAATAAGGTTAAAATTGAAAAAAAACCATCAATAACATCTAATGAAACTTCTATTTAGGATTAAAAATATTTGTACAAGTAAACTGATAATAAAGGCTATAGTGATGAATCTTACTCCCTCGTGTCATTAAGGAGGATTAATGCCCTATTTGGTACATTGGAACTAGAGCCGGGAATTTGGGCCGGGCCCGTAGGGCCGGCCCGATTAGGCCCGATTAATTGGAGGGCCGGGCCTGTGATTTTAAGCTTCCAGAAGGAAACGGGCCTAAAAGGGTCAGCCCTGATGGGCCGAGGGCTTAAAAGGGCCAGCCCTGTAGGGCCGAGGGCCGGCCCTTTTAAGCCCGCCATAATTTTTTTATATATTTTTTAAATAATTTATATATATTTTACATAATAAACATATTTTAAATTTATGATTTTGGTTTATTATTTGTTGCAAAAACTTAAGATGATGATGATGATGATGTTACAGATGAAATACTTTATATTTTTTATCTCACCAAAGCAAAGCTTTCTGAGCCTATTCCTAGTGAAGCTTGGTCAAATACAAATATTCTTAAAATTGAAGATAACGATAATAATTGATGATGAAAGAAGCTTATATTATATAATTTGTGAACTTAAATTTAAGACTTTTAGAGTGTTTATTATTTTTGATATAGTTATTTAGATATGATTTTATATGTTTTTGAGTAAGAAAATTGTATTGTATTAAAAATAGTGTTTTTTAGAAAAAAAAAAAAAAAAATAGTGAACAGTGCAGGCCCGCGGCCCTACCTCTCGCGGGCCGGGCCTGCACAAAAATCAATTTTTGGGAACTAGGGCCTAAACGGGCCGGCCCATTTAGGCCCTAGGCCCTATAGGGCCGGCCCTATTTACCAGCTCTAATTGGAACTGAGGCGAGAGAAGTGGAAGCGGAATCCACAGAATGGGTTGTTTGATGCACTGGAAGCCACTTCCATCATTTTGGGTTCCATGGCTTATCCTATAGAACTAGTCTCACTTCCATGGAAGTGAGATTTTCTTCCTATTATACCTTCCCTATTTTCTTCCATCATATCAAACATGTTTTAAAACTCACTTCCAGTATCAATTCCAGTTCCAATTTCACTTCCATTTCCAACAAAACCACTTCCTAAGTACTTTTCCCATTCACACGCATATTTAATAAAGGAAAGAGAGAGAGTAATAAATAATACTACATCCAGTTTTTAATATAAAAATTAGTTGACTTTTTAAGGAAATTAAAAAAACTAATTAATTAATTGATATATTTATCATTTTTTTTCCAAATCAATTAGCTTAACTTTTAAACTAATATATAATTTAATGATATATATAAATATTTTAGAATAATGTTATAATTAAGTAGCTTATTTAACTTTTTTATCACCTTAAAAATTCAACTTAATTTTATATTAAAGTCCAGAAGTAGTATAATATCTAAGTTTACTACAATAAAGACACTCATTCTCTGTTGGAATTGGAATTCCATCGATAATCTGTAAGTTATGATATTGCGATGGAACAAATTCTATTAGTAATCCCATTTCGTCAAGAACCATGACAAAATTGAAATTCAGTCAGTAAACCGGAGACAAATTTGATTGTGATTCCCTAATTTTCTGTAGTGATTCAGTTTAGTTAATAAGTTAATGAAGGGATCCCATTGATGGAGGGTTAAGAGCGCAATCAGTTGCGCCGAAATCGAAATAGCATCAAGCCCCCCCCCCCAAAAAAAGACAGAGGATAGCCTTTAAAATCTTTTTTATTTTTCACTCTATCCTGTCTCTAACGGCTCAAATAACAGAAAATGAAATGATAATTGAAGTTAGTTAAAAATAATAAATGTATTAGAGAAGTAATTTTTTAAATTATACCTTTATTTATCAAGATGATACGTATAAAAGAGAATGAGTGAAAACAAAGAAAAGATGGAATAATTGATTGGGGATAAAAGTAGAAAAAATGTATTCGATTTTTGGACAAAGCCAAACTATTACATGTACAAAGAACCGACCCCATGAGAGAATACTGTTTATAAATAGAATTTTAATCAAGTATTAATTTGAAACACTAAGAAATGATCAATTATTTTAAAATAGTATAAATAAGCTAAAATTTAAAAATCATTTTGGTGTTTTCATTTAAAGATAGGTATTTTGAGACACTAAAAGAATATTAAATTATTTTGAAAAACTGAAAAATGTTAAAAATAGTGAAGACGATTAATAGGATTAGTTCAACTTTATTAAGGAATGAACTAAAGATGTAATTAATTAGTGTAAAGATGAATGGAAAACTCATAGGCATTGCTTTATTATGCAACTACCATGTTCCCTTTCCCACTCCTATCTTATTCAGATCTCATTATCACATCACAACTTGCCTTTTCTCTTTTTTTAATTAGCCTTTCTTCTTTCTTTAATTTCTTTTCAAAAATTTTTTTTCTATTTTTAGTTTAAAATTTTAAATTATTGCTACTCACTCTTTGCCAAATTCGCCCACGGATTCCCTCCTTCCTAAAAATGTAATTACAAGGGTTATATTGATCACAGCCACACCTTTCATCTGATGATGACCCACAGCTTTATGTGTCATCAGGATACCACCCACTGTGATCCTTACTAAGTTAGTTTTAACTTTTTCTTACATATCAATGAATGACAACTAAATCATTTATTATGTCTTAAATTAATAAAATCAATCATACACAATTCATTTAAGATGGTGTTAATACAATCTTATTCTTTAACCTTAATTTTAATTTTGATCCCTCATGTTTAAAACAAGTGTTTTTTGTCTCTCAAGAAGCAAAATAGTATAAAGCCTTTGAGGTACCGAAACTAAAATGAAAGTAAATTTAAAGGATCAGAGATTGTATCAAGTCTTTGAGGTACTTAGGGTCTATTTTTTTCACTTTTGAAAACTGGTTTTCTTTTAAAGCAAAAAAATTGTTTGATGTTTTGTTTTTACTAAGTTGTTTTTTAAGAAAATAGAACATTGTTTTGAAAAACAAAGAAAAAAAAGGTTTTAGTTGTCTTGATTTTTCATTTCTTAGTTTTCTTTGGAAAAATCAGGAAACCATTTATTTTTCACTCGATGATTCACGTATATAATTTTTCAAAACAATAATCCAAACAAATCATTTTTTTTTTCCTTTTAAAGACTTATTTTTAAAAATAGCTCCATAAAATAGTTTTTAAAACAAGAAAACAGAAACAAATATGCTCTTAATTTTCTTCCAAGTCCCTGCATAATTGTTTTCCCAATCACTATGTATGCGGTCCATTACATGAACTAACCCGCGAACAACTCTCAATAGTGAGAGCCAACACTCAATGGCCCAAAAAATCATTGGGCCCACTTTGAATTGATCCAATCAGGCCCAATTGTACATTATCTTTATCATTCTGACTTGGAATCGCTTCAATTTCTTTCCCTTGGGGGACAATTTAATATTTTCACATTATTCTCTTATTAAAAATAATCATATTGAAAACACTGACAGATAAATGTGGACACCTCTTTTACGAGGATTCAAATTTTGGTTTGATATATTGTAAGGGATCGATCCCTTCTGTTATATTCAATCCTATTGAGAACTATTTAAGAATTTTGATAAAAGGAAGATTGCACGTTAAGAAATATAAAAAAGTATAAACAAGGAAGTCTAAGTATGAATCATATTTCCTAACAGGAAACTAAACTTTCATTATTCCATTATGTGATGTCGGTTATGTAAATTGTACGATTGACATTATGCTCCATCAACTATCAAATCTTCAAATTATGAAGTTATTTAATTGGAATTTTTCCCAAGTTATATGTGCCCAATATAAAGTTGGAAAAATTAGAATAAAGGATCTAAGATAAAATAATATTTATTGGAAATGACTATTAAAACTGTAATTATTTAAAAGGACCAAATACCAAAATATAAATTTGAAATATTAAATTGTCCCTAGACTAACGTTCCTAATTTTTGTCTTTTGTATGCTTGATCCTTTTGAAAATTTTATGTTTTTGTATTTCAAGTTATTTCTAGACTTTTATTTTTTTGGTGATATTTTAGACTGTTATTTTTTAATTCATATTTGGAACAGTTTAAACTGAGTGAGATCAAAGGGAAAAAAACTGATAGTATGGTCTGATTAATTTTTTATTATTATATTAGAATTTGTAACACTATTTACATAATATTTGATTTTTATTTCTTGATCTTCCTAAAAATTTTGATAAGGTATGGAATGATTTTAATTTTCCAATTTTGATAAAAACATCACGATAAAATAAACCAGATAAAAATTTAATTATATAAATGGATAAATGCTGATATTAATATTTTAAAAAATATTGAATTATTGATGATAAAGATACAAATCTCGGAGAAGAAAAGTATAAAAAATAAAAAATATGATTGCATGGATGATTGACATCTTTTTTTAAAATTCATAATATACGATAAACTGTTGAAGATTTGACTATTGGTAATTTAGTATTTTAAAATTTATATTTTAATACTTGATCCTCCTAAATAACTACAGTTTTTATGGTCATTTTAAATAAATATTATTTTTTTCTAGATCCTTTATTCTAATTTCCCCATAAAGTTTATGTAGTTATATGTATAATTTATGTTATTTATTTTCCAAACTATTTCGTCACCGCCAAAACCAGAAATTCCAAACTATAATGACAGACACTAAGAAATTATTTTTTTTATCAACTCACTAAGAAATTATTTACATGAAAAGAAATTATAAGAAGATTGCAGAGACATTAATCATATGTTTGGATGGGGAGAAGATTACCTACCAGGGAAAACTCTCAAAAATAGTTGAAAAAAAAAGTACTTAACCTTTTTTTCCCTCATAATATTCTTTTTCCCCAATTTTCCTCCCACTTACCCCTCTATCCAATCATGGGGTAAGCCTAAAAACACAAAGGACAAATATGGATGTGTGATATATTCCTAAGTCTAAATGTAAGATATATTTTTATCTTAATTTTATCTCATATATTTATCATTTTTTTAATATATCTATCTAAATTATAAATTAATATATAATTTAGTCAAGCACAAACATATTTTAATGAAAAGCACATAAACATTTTACATATATCATGTCACATATGTTACCCACATTTCTTATATTGGTTAAACAGCTATAAGATTTTTTAATATAAAAATAACTGCTGCAATCTTTTTGAAGCGAATCGATTCACATCAAGGTTCAAAAAACCGGATCGGACATTAAACCAGGTGAGACAGTGGTTCAAGGGTTGATGATTCAGATCGGGGTTAAGTTGGGATCAAACCGGCTATATTAAAATAATATAATTTAGTAAACTGTATTTTATTTTAAAAAATTAATAGCTAAAACCTAGAATATTATTTTATTTTACCTATATTTTAAATTTTTAGAGTTTAATTAAATATCAATAATAAAAACAATTGGGGAAAATGAATTAATTTTATTTTATATCCTTATGCAAAAATTTATTTAAATAGACAACAAAAAATTTAAAGCTAGTTTTGTTACTATGTTTTTTTAAAAACTTTAATGAATCATATCATCCCATTCTAATTCCATTTTTCAGTGTTTCTACTTTTTAAATTTTTTTAAATATTTTTTTCTTTTAAAACAAAAGTCAAACCGGTCAAACCGCCAGTTAAATGGTTTAGTGGTTTGGTTGGTTCAACATTGGTTTGATTGGTCTGAACCGGTCCTCGGTTCAACTACTCAACCGGACCGAATCAATGACAGGTTTACTGGTTTACGGTCTGAACCGGTCGGTTCGGTTCGGTTTTTTAAACATTGATCCACATGCAAGTTAAATATCCAGAGTTATAACGTTCTATTTGATAAGAAATTTACTCTTCCAATTATAAATATAAAACATGGTTTACAGTGCAATATTTATACACTACAAACATGATCTTATATTTAGGATTAAAGGGAGTATAACCACAATAATGTTAATTTTTGATGTAATTGCTCCATTTTTAAAGCAAGGATGATTCTTGTATTACAAATTTACAATTCTCCAATATGAGTATAAACAAACAGATTTTGTAAGGCAGATAATAAACATAAAAATAGATGAATTGGAATCTATGAAGCTAGCAACATCAATATTGCAAATATTATTATTATTATTTTGCTAGAAGATAGGATCCATTCTCATTAACATTTATGATTTTGTAAATAATGAAATCTTAAGTAGTAAATCTACAATAATCAATTTCCATTATTGTATATGAAAGTCTAAGAATTATGGTTTCAGAATAAAAATAATAATTCCTTCAAAGATATCCCCCAAAA
>QFDD01120413.1:0-15223 GCA_006871305.1 Vachellia collinsii
CCTAATAAAGCCTTCGGACTTTAGGCGCTTCCTAATAGTCTCATTAGGGACTGGCACGCCCAGGAATGAGCAAAGATTCACTGCACAACTGGCAGCCAAATGGGGCGTACTGGATTGGCTATCCCACGGGGGCTCTACTCCTTTGGTGGATGTGTTCACTCACTCAAGTGAAGATATGGTTGATTTCCATGTCGCTACTGTCACTCAAGCACTTCAATGTGAAGATCGTTACCTTCGAATACAGGTCTTTTGAATTCTAATCTTAGTTTAGAGAAAATATGTACTGTGAATATCTCAAGAATGAACTGGTAATTATATAAAATCGGACTATCTAATTAAATTTGTTGAACGCAACCCATATGCATGCAGGATGATACACTGACGGATACGGATGCTTCGGTCGATATTGCTACGGAAGAGAACTTGAAGAAGCTGGAACAAATTGGGGAAAGGCTGTTGAAGAAACCTGTCTCTAGGGTGAACTTAGAAACTGGTCAGTTTGAGCCAGCAGAGAATGAGGGCACCAATGAGGAAGCTCTTGTTAGGTAAGGCAAATTAAATTATTAATTATGAGTGTGAACGGGTCAACTAATGGCATGATTATATATATATATATTTCTTAACTCCGAGTTCACTAATTTCTATTTTCTGGTTTCAATTAATACCTCAGGTTTGCAAATTTACTTTCCCAGGAGAGGAGACTCCGAGAAATGAGATCTCCTCACACCAACAAGACCTTGCACAATGGCTCCATCGCATAATGTCATGAGGCCATCTACCAATTTGTATTCAGATCCTAATTAATTTACGGTTCATCAGTAAAATTAAGGAATTTCATGTCTTTAAAAATATCGTGAAGTATTTAATTAATAGCTCAAGTCCTTAATTGTTAACATCCCATGTTCTCATAGATTGTTCTTTGATTGGAAGTTTAATTAGATCCCAGCACAGAATGAATACTATATAATTAGATCCCATGCATGTTCTCTTGAATGTATTTATTACTTTTCTATTATTTTCTTGTGGCGTCGAATCACTGAGACAACTTGCACAAACAAACATCATGGTAGATTATATAGTATTCCATCCCTTACTACTTCTCGGTGGCGAATTCCATTAGGTTCAACTACTTTTCTCTCTGACTTTCCGCTGAGAGTCCACTTCATGTGTGGCTGATACACCTGCAAGGACGAGTTAAATATCCCATGTATGAAGAAGCTCCAACTTTTATGTGTTAGAACAAAGCTCATAACCATACATAATCTATCTATGAGCTCTCTAATAACAAACAAGTAGCAGCAGAAGATTAACTTTGTATTTCTTATTTGAGATTAATCTGTTATAAAGTGTGATAGGTTTTTTCTAACCGAAAAAAAAGACACAGTGGTAACAATCGAAAATAGTAATTGGAAATTATTTATATCACTCTGATCTTCAATCTTTACTAATCTGATCATCTTCTAGCTGATTACTCCCACTAATCCCGTCTCAAAGAAACTTCACATTTCTAGATTCCACAAAAAGCTTCGAAGGTGAAGGACAATAAAACCTTTAACCCTTACACCTTTGTGCATAGCCTTCAAAGTTTGCTCTAATGGTCGTAGATCCAATTTTCTTTCTCGGGGATTATACACTCTTATTTCTTGTAGCACAGCAACATCAGAATTATCAGAAACATTGTCGATGAAATCCTTATCATCCTCGTCGTTACCATCATGGCTGTACAAGGCCTCGTCGTCCTCCTCCCTGCCGCTTATGGGGCAACAATCATCGTCGAGATCCATATTCTTCTTTTGGAGTCAGCACTGAAACCTACCGGATCTTTCAAACAATAGGATGCGGCGCGGAGGAAAGTCGGAGAAGGAATAGCATGATGACGGAGAGCGTAATGAAATAGAGATGAAAGAGTTTTGACGATGTAAGCCGAAGGATTATGCTTGTGAACCAAACTATTAGGAGATTGGATGAAAACCAAAACCAATGGTTAAATTCTAGTCACAGGTCTTCTTCTTTTCACCGAAGAAAATCAAATCAAACCTGCACCAACATTGAGTGGTAAAGAAGAAACCGCCATTTCTCCCGCCAAAATAGCAAAATGCCTGCATGGCTCCATTACACAAGCCATGAAGCTCATGTTCAGGAGGATGCACGACGAGTGCGTGGGCAACTTTTTTTGGCTTTCTAATTAACTTGCACTACCTTCTTATAGTGCTAGTTAGCTTTTCAAATATATTATTTAAAAATGTTTATATATACACATATGTGTATCTAAAGTTAGATTATAATCCATTTTATCTTATTTACTTTTTCAAAATATTAAAAATTAAATAAATTATTTAATTATAATGTATATTTTAAAATACTTATATTTATTATTCAATTATATAATAGAAATATTAAAAAAATTACTTAATTATATATAAATATAAAGAAAAATCGTAAATATATTAATTAATTAATTTTTTTAACCTTCATCAAAAAGTCAACTTATTGTTGTAATAAAGTTTGGAGGTTTTATGTTAATTTATAATTTAGGCAAATCCATCTATATTTTAAGTGTTTGGTTGATATGGTGAGCACTTTTACATCATAGAAAGAATAACACAAATTTAAAACATAAGAAAAGTGCATGTTAAGAAAAGCAAAAAAAAAAAAATCTTTACAGTTCAAATTTTAAAAATGATTGATTTCAAGTTTAAAATGATTTTGCATGTCTTGCCTTGGTGGTCAGATAAATAAAATTACAGGTGAATCTCAAACAACAGAATTTATCATAACAAAGTCCCTGGAAATGTTAAAATAATTTTCAAGTCCCAAGAAATTTGTGGGTAATTATTTGTGGAAGTAAAAATATCAAAATGCCCTATATTATTTTAAAAGAAAGCAAACAAATATGACCAAAACAACATACTCTCCTCTCTTCAGATTTTGTGCATGCTCTCCTCTGCTCCATCTTCTGTCATCTTATACACTCCAGCATCTAATATCATCTCCTTCATTAATCATCTTCCATACTAAAGTGGAGACACCCTTCCCCTATTAGATCTGCAAAATTGAAGGTTAACAACTCCTATCTCATTTTCTCCGTAAAATCTAAAATGTGTATATGTTTGTCCAAAAATTGATGGGGTTAAACCTTTAGATATATAGGAAATTGTTCTATACAAATATTCTTCACCGTATGCCATTTTCATAATGTAAGTTGTTGTTTGATTGTGTGTTAGTTAGGGTTTTGAAGTATGTTCTGTTTCTGGTAATTTATACTTTGGTTATGGTCAATTTATGCTGTCTCTGGTAGGAATGAATGAAAAAGATGAAGCTTTTGTGTTTTAATAACCCATGTTACATCAATTGAAAATGTATTGTCAATACATGTCTTGGTAGTTGTTGATTAGGCTGATTTAATTGTCAATAGAAAGCTCATTTATGTTGAGAACAATTGTTATGTAAATTGAAGTTGTATTGTCAATACAACTGTTATTGTCAATAGAAAGCTCATTTAGTTGTCAATAATAGGTTTCTTTGTACTGATAACAACTACTATATGAACTGAAAATGTGTTGTCAATATTAACCTTGAAAGTTGTTAATATGGCTGATTGATTTGTTAATAATAAGTTTGTGATGGAAGGTGTCAATGAAGATGACAAATACGTCTAGGAATCACATATTATGTTTCTTTCATATTGGGGGACAATTTGTAAATGGAAAATGTGATATTCGATATATGAGGGGTAGTGTGAGAACAAAAATCATTAAGGAAGGCACAACATTTGAAGAATTGAAAATACTCATAGCATCTATTGTGAGAAAAGAAAGTGATGAACTTGTTATGAAATTCACAATTTGTTTTGATGGTACAAGTACATTTGTGGACTTGGTAGGTGATGAAAGGGTAGAGCATTTTATTAGTTTCAATGAAGAAAGTTGTCATATATATGTTAGAGAAAATGGAAACAACAATACATAATCAAGAAGGGAGGATGCAAGAGAAAAGGAGTGTGAATTTATTGAATTATTGCCTGTTAGTTGTCATTTGTTACCTTGTAAGTTATCATTCAAATGATCCTAATTTGTAATTACTAACAACCTGAGTTGTCATTGGCTTCAGGATAGATAACTTGATTTGTAATTACTAACCCTAGGTGCTTATGCAATAGGAAAAGATACTGAATTTCTAATAGTTTGAACTTTTATAAATGAGCCAAATTCACATACGTTATCTGTTCTGAAACCAATGACAACTCAGAGTGTTAGTAACTACAAATCAAGATCGTTTGAATGACAACTTACTTGGTAACAAATGACAACAGTTAACAATAATTCAATAAATTCACACTTTTCTTATCTTGCATCCTCCCTTGTTGATTGTGTATTATTGTTTTCATTTTTTCCAACATATATATGACCACTTTCTCCATTGAAACTAATGTGTATTACATTTTTTCAAATGTTGTGCCTTCGTTAATGATTTTTGTTCTCACATTACCCCCCACATATCGGATATCACCTTTTCCATTTTGCAAATTGTCCCTCAGTATGAAACAAACATAATATGTGTTTCCCAGATGTATTTGTCATCTTCACTGACACCCTGCATCACAAACTTATTATTGACAACTCAACCAGCTATATTAACAACTTTCGAGACTAATATTGACAACATATTTTCAGTTCACATAGTAGTTGTTATCAGCACAAAGAAGCCTATCATTGACAACTAAACTAGTCATATTAACAGTTATCGACGCTTGTATTGACAATACACTTTCAATTTACAAAACAGTTGTTCTCAACATAAAGGAGATTTCTATTAACAACTAAACTAGCCTGATTAACAACTACCAAAACATGTATTGACAATACATTTTCAATTCATGTAATAGGGGTTCTTAAAACACAAAAAATTCATCTTTTTCATTCATTTCTACTAGAGACAGCATAACTGACCAGAAACAGAGTATAAATTACCAGAAACAGAGCATACTTCAAAACCCTAACCAACACACAATCAAGCAACAACTTACATCATAAAAATGGTATACGGTAAAGAATAATTGTATAGAACGATCTCCTATATACCTAAAGGCCTAACCCCATCAATTTTTAGACAAACATATACGCATTTTAGATTTTACGGAGAAAATGAGATTGGAGTTGTTAACCTTCAACTTTGCAGATCTGATAGGGGAAGGGTGCCTCTACTTTAGTATGGAAGATGATCAATGAAAGAGATAATATTAGATGTTGGAGTGTGGAAGATGGAGTTGAGGAGAGCATGCACAAAATCTAAAGAGAGGAGAGGACACAGTTTTGATTAGGTTTGTTTACTTTCTTTTAAAATAATAGAAAGCATTTTAGTATTTTTACTTTCACAAATAATTATCTACAAGTCTCTTGGAATTTAAAAGTTATTTTAACATTTTTAGGGATTTTATCGTGATAAATTCTATAGTCTAGGATTCACCTGTAATTTCTCCAAATACTTATAATAATGCCTTACATTTTTTGGATAAATGGAATATGACCTTGTGAGGAGGAGCGAATCAGCCAAAGGGGGAAGAGGGGAAAGGTGGAAAGGGAGGGTACAAGTACAATGAGTAGGGAAGATTCTGCAGATCACATCAGATCAGATCATGATGGCCTATATCTCTCTCTCTAACCCTTACACTACTCATAGCCACTCCTTCCCAAGCATCATCATCTCAGTTCTCATTTTCTGCAAGGCTGCACTTTCCCATAAAACTGTTTTTTAATTGATTGTGACAAACACCCCTTACATTCCCCACGCTCTTCCATTAATGCCTCACTTCTCCGGTCAAATCAAATTCAAAACACTCAAACTGCAGGTATTCCCTAGCTCCTACTCCTCTTCTTCTTTTACTTTGGGGGCAAACAAAACTCAGGCGAGATGATTCAGAGGGTCATCTTGTCGTTTACTTTTGAAGTCTAGAGTTCGTTTACTTCAGGCGAGACAATTACTTAAAAAATATTTTTATGTAAGTTGAGATAAAATTTCTCTCACATACTTAACTCGGATTACATAAAATCATTTAAAAAAGATATTCTTAAACATACCCTTAAACAATGTTTCCAGCAATCTTTACATCCATAGAGATATTTGAACACCTCACCTCAAAGATTTTGAGTTAATTTTTCATTGACTGGACTAATTTTTTTTCGCTCCTACTCCTCTTTGTCAGAGACTATGTTTTATTTGATTTTAGTTATAAGTTATATTATTAAATTTTTATTAAAATATATAATTTTACCTTTTATTTATTATTATTTATTGATTTCATATGTTTTAGTTGGATATTAAATATAAATAAAGTTAGTAAATCATTGAATTTTAAAATATAATTAATGAGGTTAAATTTTTCCTTATCATATATGAAACATGCTTGAAGTGATTTATAAATATGATCAAATAAATATCATTTTATAAGCAACATTTTTTCATACATGTTTAATGCACTTTTTTATTTTTATCCATAATTAATTATATATTTTTCTTCTATTATTTCTCTCTCATCTCTTTTCTCATTCATTTAATAAGAGTATACTTAAACATAAATTATATCTCTAACATATTTAAATATTGTAATCAGTTTTAACAAATAGTTCGTTGCGCATAATATAGCAATTGTTGCTTATAAAAATAACCTAAAGAATTTTTCTTTTACACATTTTATAAAATAACTCCTCAAGTATACTCTTATTCTATTAGCATCTTTCACATAAAAAATTTAAATTTTATTAACTCTATTGTCAAATTTATAAACTTTTCAACTTTTTCCTAATGTAATATATATTACATCCCATAAAAATAAAGTTAATATAATAATAAATAATAAATTAAGGATAAATACATCCATTCACATAAAAAAATTAATAATATAAAACCAAAACATCCCTCCTCTGCCCTGTAAATTATCCTTCCCATTTTTCATTGATTTTAAATTGATTTAATATCATCTGATATAAATATATGAAATAAATTTTGTCTCCACTTCTTTTTCCTATGAGTATATGTCCCGATTTAATTCAAATTTAATCAATATCACCAAAATACAAATACTGATTTGTGAAAAGAGTGACCAATTGGTACCACCAAATAGCCATAGCACATGTTTAGTCAAGGAGACAGGATTTACCTGTCTTGGAATCACACACAAATACATACACAATTTTAATTTATGATCCTATTTTCCTATTACAAGGTAAATTAAGAAAGTTTTATTTACTTTTATTTCTAAATTACATCATTAAATTTTTATATATGAATTCACAATTTTACTCTTTATTATGTATTTATTTTACTCTCATCTCATGAGTTATAATGAATGTTGAATAAGGATAAAATTAAAATGTTACATTTTAAAATGGGGTTAACATGAAAGATGTTGGAAATGAAGCGGAACACATAATCACACACACACGGAGCTAATAAAACATTGTTTTCATAATAAAAATTATTAATGATCATATTACCCCTCTTTAATTTTTGCCCGGAATATAACCCTTGCAATTACTACCGTTTCTTGTCTCATTCTTGGATATTTAATTTAATCCACTTGAATTCATGTTTATTTTCATTACACATATAGTTCTACCCTTATCCCATCCCACGTACACCACTATTCAATTCAAATGTTTCTTGAAATTCCATTCAGGAATGTCAAACTAAGCTTATTATGAAATATTTGAAACATAAATTAACAAAAGGATAATGTCCCATTTTACTTCGAAGTTACTGCATAGAAGCTACGGCCATTCTAAAGTTTTTGTTAGATCAACATCACTCTGAAAGTGGTAAAAAAATGAGTAAAATCGCCTTCAATTTTAAAACCTTAATGTTGACCTTATCATTTTTAAAGGTAAAGTGTGAGACTACTCATTATCTAAAACTTTTGGGTTAACATTAATCTAACAAACTTTCCAATTCCCACATCAGAAAAAACAAGCAAAATTGATCCTTAAACATTGAACCATTAATAAATCCACTCCTTTCCAACAAAGGGTCATAAATATCAACAGGTCACAATATCTAGATTCACAAGCAACAGATGAATATGATTCATTCAAAAACTTGTCAAAGTAGAATATCACTACCATGTATAGAAACAAGTTGCGGTTTCTTCTCAAACCATGTCATAAGGAAGGAATATACAAAGAACAAAATTTGGCTGTCCTCAAAGAAACCTAGTCTATCTCTAAGGAAAACACAAGATATTAGCAATAACTTTGAGAGCTAAATTGTTATTTATTGCCTTAAATCAAACTTGATTCTGAACATCATGATTGTATAACTCTACCTTCTCAGTTCTCACCTTAACTTTATTTTGGGATTTACAGACAGTGAATGTCATATGCAATGTCTGACACAATACATCTCATAGGTGTATTATAAGTGTTAATGATGTAATTTTCCTTTTTACCCATAATAAGAGGCCCTCAAATTAGAGAGCTGTAGTAGGGACTAACCCAAAATTCCAAATCTACTTCAGGGAAGATAGTGCAGATGCAACATTTCGAGATATACGATCGTGTATCGGTTCCTACAAGGAAGAGCGTAAGTTAAACGACCCAGTTGATTTCGTGCTACAATATACTTAAAATGATGGTTTATGGATTACCTCAGGTGAAGATACATCAAATTTTGAATGTGTTATTGTCTCGTACAAGAATATGTATCTGTCACAAACAAACAAAAAAATGCCCAATTATAAGAAGGTACAAGTTCACAGTATATTTGCATTAATACCAATAGTTATCAAACCATACATCAGGATTTTTTTTTTAAACATTCGCTTTCTCAAAACAAAACAAAGCTAGTGTAAAAGGAATAAGCATTACACATACCTCCAAGCCAATTCACAAACAAGATCTTCAGGTGCATCAGGAAGGACCTAAAGAAAAAATCCACCAATAGTAAGATTTGAAAGAATGTTTAAAGTCTATATTCTGATTGAATAGCCTTACACATCATAAATTACCTTATCTTCATAGGGGTTGCAGTGACTTTTAAACCACAATCTTAGAAACTCCTACACATCAATTATATGAACATCAGAAAGATTGCTTCCTAATATAATTCATCAATATAGACCAAAGGTTTCAGGAATAGACTTTAGCTGATACATTCACAAAAGCTTAAAATCAGTTATAAAAGCATGAGGCAGAGAACCAGAGAAATCACGCAACGATAATGTGACATGAAGCACCTTATCAACATTCTCGGGCTCAAGACCATTTTGGAAGCGTTCCATGTAAGAATTGGCGATCCAATATCTACTCGAATCAGGAGTATGCACCTAGGTAAGCAAATGAAACTACTTTTAAGGCATTGATAAACTAATGTGTGAATGCGTGATAACATTTCATGTGTTTACGATAAAATTAAACCTCATCAATCAAAAGAATTGAACCATCATTTGCCTTCCCAAATTCATACTTTGTGTCAACCAATATGAGGCCATGTTCCAAAGCAGCATGCTGCAAAGTACACCAAATGCGTAAACAAGAATAAAAAGGGACAGAAAGAAATTGATATATATACACACATATAGCAAACACGTCTAAGTTTGAATTGATTGATGATTTTACATACTTAAGACGTGACATTAAATGAGTGATTAACTCTAAGCAAGCGGAGCACATGATGAAGCAGTTGTGGCTTTGTCAATGATAGCATCTACAAATTTGTCTCTCTATCATATAAAAAGTAGAATTTATGGAGCAGAAGATAACAGGTGGAAATAGATGGAGATGAATAATTACCTGACCATACTCAAACAAACTTAATGCCTTCCTGCTTACTTCTTCGTAATCAGCTTGGGTCATGAGTCCACTTCTAATAATCTACCGGGAAAATGCATCATAAAATAAGTACGAGAATAGTGAAAGATATTATCCAATCATTGGACATCCATCAAAAACAATCGCCATGTGTGACAGTGTGCATTTGATGTCGATCATATTTATAACCATTTCATCATTAAATAACTTCTTTTAGAGCGTACATTTATCAATTTAGCCATGGAATCACAAGGGATTACTATGTTGACCATCCCAGGCAAATTTGAAATTAATTGTAGGGTTAGATAATCTAAGGACGTCAGTTAGAATAGTTATAGATCATTCAATAATTTTTCAAGATAAACCTCTCATGGCATGATGTCATAAGACCCCATGCTCTCTAAAGCCTAAACTAAAATATTATCTGAATGTGTAGCATCATATGGCAACTTAAATCAAGCATTTAAACTCCATGAAGAAAATGAATCGAACGGTCAATCTTGTACCACTTGTGGGATCATCATTGATTTCAACCAAGCTACCTAGTACCTCCTTCCAAAGTTGGCTCACCTCTAACAAGACCTTATCTCTAGAGAAATAGTATGGGCTCATAAGCAGGGAAATCTATCCATTCTGTGAAGTAGATCTCATTTATAATAAGTCTTGGTTAATATTTTTGAAGACATATATTGCAAATGTAATATTGACTCGCCCTATGGAAAACTGGATTAATGATTGTGCCAAGGATAATCCCAATCCAAGATAATATCAGGAAAATAGCCCCTTATCCTGTATCATTCATTCATTTTAAGATAGTTTACTATCCAAATGGAAAGGAACTTCATAAACTCCCAGATACTGTCTCCCTTTCCTTACTAGCCTTGGTCCTGCTCTCTCTATCAGACTCTTTCGCTTGTGAAGCTCATTTCTTATCAAGAAGATAGTCAGGATTATATTATATGCATCATACCTCATCAGGAGTGATAGGCACGTCATGATCTTCAGCCTTGGTTGTTGGTGTGATTATATTTTTAGACAGATTTTGATTTTTGGCCATTCCTGTCATGTGTTAATAGCCTATAAATAAAATCGTAAAACTTAGAACGAAACCCAAAAGGCAAAGATTTAAAGAAAATCCACCATCTGGAAGAACATTGCCACAATATTCTCGGATGCCTTTATTGTAGACTGTCCATAGAGATGTGTCAGTACTTCCAGTCACATATCCTCTAACTGCAAAAAAGCAACAATGTTCTATTTCAGTGGCTACTTGAATCCCCATCTCATTTCTCAGAAGATTAAAATTATGAAAACATGTAAAACAAGATGAATAACAATAAAACACAAAGGAGCACAACATGCGTATTTCTAACTAAAATACATTTTATCCATCACAAAACCGTGATAGCAGAAATTTTTGACTTGATCCTTTTCTAATATAGGTGCATTAATCTTCCAGAATAATAAAATTAAAACAACTCTGTCAAAGCTTTTTAAAAGGTCATAATGTGTTATGTGACTATGTATGTAACAAAGAAAATACCTATAGTCATTTTGTTGCATAAAAGTAAAAATAGTTTCTTTCACGATACAGAACTACAAACTAAAGTTGGGGCAAAAATCAATCAAAGAAAATGAAACGGCATCAAGCAAGACATTAAATAGACAAAGCAAGACTAAATATAAAAAACGGAAAATCACTCACCAACAAATTCAACAGGGAACACCGAACATTTTCTTGCAATCGTGACATTTTTATCAGGAGCTGATACAACAGCATTGGAAGTTATGTGCCTAGTTCTCTCAAACCACCAGAGACTTGTTTCGTTAAGAACCTGACAAGTGTAAGACCAATCACTCAACTTCTCAAGTAACACCAAATTCTAGCTGGTTTTGATAATTATCTATCTACCAAATAGAAATAAATTCCAGCATTCCGTTTAGTCGAGACCATTTCCACTCACTATCAATTAAGTAGCACTTCTCATGCAATATCTGGTTTGCATGAAAATAAATGTCACGTATATCAAACCTGGCCTTTGAAAGGAATGGAAGCAAGAATCCTGTCAAATGCACTCTGCCGATCGGTTGTCACCAGAACAAGATAGTCTCCACTGTCATAAATATCTCTAACCTACCAACACATACCGAGCTATTTTAGAATCCCCAGTAAGATACAGGGGAAAAAATAATGGAAAAAAGCTCCAACTTTTTAGTTTTGCATCCCTGTTTCAGGCTTTCCCAAAACTTCTTCCACCACAAAAGAAATTTGGATGAAAAAAGCAATAACTTTCCTTGTAAGATGCATTTTAATTTCAGCATTAGTTTACCTTGCCTCTAATTTTGGACTTAAGACCAGGAATCGTCAGATGAAGGTTAGTTTCAGAGAGGCAGTTTGAGAGGGAGCTTTTGATGTCTCCAAGAACTTCTTCCTTGCGATTACTGTTGAGAAGAACTTCAGCGAAAGACAAATGTTGTTGAGGTTCGTGTTGATTCTGGCTTCGCATCACCACCGAGACAGATAAAGTTCGAAACTTTCGTGGCTTCAGAGTGATACGGGAGGAAGAAGATGAAGAAAGTGCATGAAGAGAGGGATTGACAGGAAGAATTTTAGGGTTGTGGGTTTTTGGGGGGTTTAACATCTGGGTAATGTGGCCCATTGTTTATGGACGCACAGAAGCACTAGGATACAAATGATTTTCCCCTCCCTCCTCTATAACGTCTAGATTAGAGGCAACCTAAGCATCGCTATCTTGAGTATCTCTGTTCATCGCCCTCATCTCAGCCGTTCAAATCATCCAAGACACCACAGAATGCCACGTCATACGCAGCCAAACACGATCGTTTCGGAACCATATCAGGACCGTCCAAAACCAAGAGAGTAAGCTCGTTCGATAAACGCAAAGTGCAAAGCTTCGAACGATCAATTTAGACCATTCGTTGAAACTTCAATCAGAGAATCTCGTGCAATTGACGCAACATGCAAAGCTTCCCACAGATCGATAAGCTCGCTTTTTTGTTTTTTTTTTTTTGACAACCGACAAGCTCACTCTCAGGCAAAATCTTCAAAATGTAAAATCTGCAATTAAGCCAAAAATACACGACATAGATTTGATTAATCTCGCTTACAGTCAGGTGACCAGAAACAAAAATCTCACCTAAAGGTAGGAAACGAAGCATCTCTTTCATGATCGAAACGTTAAACAACTACGGAAAAATTAGGAATGAAGAAGTTAAGAAGTCAATGTACCTGAACCCCAGAAGAGAGAAGCAAGAAGCCGACACTTGAACTCTAAAGCTACTCGATCGGCAGAGGTATCGGAACTCTGAACTCTTCTTTCAACTGCTATGCTCGACGACTTCCAAGCCTGCGAGGTAGAACTTTTGAAGACGGCTTGCAGGTGGAGAATAGTTCTGTGCTCCGGCGACAGCGGATTGATTCGAATATGGAAGAGCTTCTTCGCCGGCGTCCAGTTGCGATTGAATGGGCCCCGAAGAGGAGAACAATGCGTTTTGACTAATGGGCCTTTTTTTTATTTTTATAAAAAAACAGTCAGCCATTTTGCTTAGGTGCATGGCCATGTCAGCCATATTCAATAGTGCCATGTCAGCATTATACTACGAGGAATTCTTCATAAATGATTCAGAAGCAACTCCGACAAGTTTTATCTCGATTTATGTAAAAGTAATTTTTTAATTGATTATGATAGTTTAATAAACATGTGATTCAGATATATCTGTAATAGTGTTAAAAAACCATATTCAGATAAGTTAAGATAAAACTCTTTTCACATGCTTACTTTGTAGATTGTAAATTACGTTGAAAAAGTTGCTTCCAATGCTAATCTAAATAGATAAGACGCAGATCAGTTTCTAACTCAAATCAAACTGAATGATCAAACTGAGATATGATAGATCATCTTTCTCATGTAGAAGTTCTTCAAAGTGAATTCTGATTCTAACAATGACTTCCTCAATATTTATGTACCAAAAAAGTCAAGATGCAGATCTTAAATCTTTGAAATGGACTAGCATCCATTAGCTTGTGCATCATCATTCAACTCATGGTTTTTGAAATCTTCCCTCTCTTTGCTTGTTGAGGAAGGGTAATGATTGGCTACTTTTTTTTTTCTCTCCCTTTAATTTTCCTTTTAACCTTTTTTTTCTTCAAAACATCAGGACCTTGCTCTTCGTTAATGTCCTCCTGAAACTGAGATCTCTTCTATGATACCTATTACTATTTTCGCGATTGATATAAAAATCAGCGGATTTTTGTTAAACAAATTGAAGAAACTAAGTGCATTACTTATAAGTATTTATATTTATCATTTTCTTAAATTAATTTACCAGATTTTTTAATTGATATGCAATCTGATTTTATATAAATAAATAAATAGTGTAGTTCATTTTTTTTAATCTTTTACTGTATCAAAAATTGTAAAACAAGAGGTATGCCTGATTGATTTTTGAAGCCTTATCCAATATCTTCCACTTCTTTAGCTGCTCTCCATCCGTCCAATCCAATGATCTTTTCCTTTCCTTTTGGAATGGAATGAAGGGACAACATAATTTTAACTTTCATCATTCACTATTGTCAAGTATATGTTCCTCTTGATTCACAATAATCATTTTAAGTTGGATTAAGTTACATTCAGTATCTTAAAATATCTTATTAGATGCGTCTATAATTCTAAATTAATTTAAAGTATATCCAATATTATGAAGTATTTATTTTTTTAAACACATTCAACACCTTAAAGTATATTTTTAAGCATCCAATAATTTAAAATATTTTTTTTATATGCATCTGACACCATAAAATATTTTTTGGAACATACAACGTAAAGACATAAAATATATTTTAAGGTACTAATTATACATGAAAAATACCTCTGGGTGGTGGATAGTTTACATATTACTTTAAGGTAGTAGATATACTTTAGAAAAAAAGTTCTTTGGAGTTAACCAAGTAAATGAGATGGTTGGAAACTTTTATTTCTTTAAATTTATCGTAGATGAAAGAAGTGGAACCCAGTTGCTTGTTATCGATTTTTAGTATTTAAAAAAAGGTTAATACGATCATTAAACCTATGAAGAGCAATTTAAGTTGACTGATGGATCAGGGGCTAATACCTGCGAATTTTTGTGTGGGACTTGTAATTTTTATTTAAAAGAGAGTCTTGCAGATTTTCAGCTCCCACTCCCAGTGCTTCAAGTTAACTGCTCAGTTTAGAAGGAGCATCTGTGATTTATTTTTTCTGACTTTTAAATATTCTTTAGAGAAAAGCTTGTGATTTAAGAAAATGACCAAGGTCATTGAGAATGGTTTTAAAAATATAAAGAACTTATTTGTAATTAATTCATTACATGGCATCATTTTGTAGTTTCTCGGTTTCTCTGTTATTTGCGTGACTTTTTTACAG